>JAQFXU010000850.1:0-38964 GCA_034693705.1 Spatulosminthurus flaviceps
AGTACTAATATGTTAAAAGGTAAATATTATTAAGTAACGAACTATTGCTACTGTAGTATTACACCTTACTCAACATGCAACCTATGCCCTTGACGATGATCATAACTACTCCAGAACCAGTACTGAACAGTAATGTATAAAGGAATAAAATGTGTAAGTTCAACGGACGTTGTCAATATTTAGTTTTAGGGATGATGATGAACCAAATAAGCTTTGGCCCCGTCGACTGTGTTTCAGTTGATCTTTTAAACATAAGTTGGATTGGACTTCCGGTTATTTTTTCTTCATATTTTGAATGCTCATCTGACTCAACTGTTTAAATTGGAACTTGTAGCTATATAAAGGCGTGGATACATTTTAAGCAGGGTTTGTATGCAAATAGGCTTTTGATTATGTATGTATTAGATGTAAATAAGCTTGCAGTAACTAATTATTATAGACAAGGCTGACAATATAAGGGTTTTCATATTACCTTTATATTGTAAGGGTTTTAAGACGTGGTTGTGCTGGATTACATTTAATCCGGCTAAGCCTTTAACATAGATTTTATAGGTAACACAAAAGCCTTATTATTTTTTAGATTATTATAATCAGGCAAAGCCGGCAATGAAGAGAACAAAGTGTAAATAGATTATTTCTTTGTAGACAAAATTATAATTAATATTATTATTAACATTAGGTAAATATGGAAACAATAAGGTTATTTGATAAAATGATTTCTCAGGATCGCACGTTTTTCCTGAAGTTATACTTACTTGACTTATGCATTTCCGCCTATTGTCACCTTAGCTAAAAGTCATCCTCTATTATTATTACTACACTCTCAACTTCTGATATATGTGAAGTGAACGGTTTTAAAGTGAAAACTTGGCTTTATTATGACTTGACCGACAATCCCTTTAATACTTGGAAGATGTGAGTGTAGATTATTTGAAGTATATTATTATCCCATTGCATTGGTAACTATTCATTTATTGCGTATAGACATGTTCTTTATTTCCTCCACTGACGACAACAACGGTTCAAATACCTTTACAAATTGCTTGGTGTTTTCTCGTATGTAAAAAGCTTTTTTAGCTTTTTTTATTTAAAACAGAAAAAAACTTTAGGATATGATATTATACTGCTTCCTTATGTATGTGCTTCCCCTTGGACAAATTAATTACTATACAGTTGGAGTTGTGTAAATGATTCTCTACCATTGCAATATTATGAGGATTAACAATAAGCGACTGACCTTTTTTAACTTGACTTGTATATTGCTAGTTTGAAACTACAATAAGGTTTTTTAAATTGCAGTCGTAAAATATTCTGGAAGTAAATCATCTGAGTCTGACAGTGATAGCTCTCTTTTGATTGACAAGATTGTACCTTTAAGGACGATTTCTTGAACAATGAACTGCATAATGACCTGGCAGATAAAGCTTGAAGTGACATCCCCAAGTACGTTTCCAAATGTAAAAGTTATGAGAATTTTTACCATTATTTTCCAAATGATTTTTTTTAAGCATTAATATATTCAAAGCGTCAGACATGATGTTAACACCTGAGGTAATCCACAAGCCCTTGGTCACAGGTGCATGTAAATTGCAGGTTGTATATATATTGTAATAATGTAGGTGATTATTGCTGGCCAATTAGTAATAATTATTGTTGCTTTTTAGTAAGGGTTTTATTAATATTCTTACTATATATCTATCCTAATTACAAAGACAGAAGGCAAGGACTATGATTATTTTTTATATGATGACCATACAGAGAGAGAGAGAGAGAGGAAGTGACTCCGTAAATAAGTTAGAAAGTTAACCCAATTTCTTTCGTCCAAGAAATGCTTGTTTACTAAAGAACCATGTGAAATTTGGTTTTATTACGGGGAAATATAATTTTTTCTCACACCATTCCTCTCGATGTTGTTCTTGGCCATGCGAAGGATTTTTTCCATGCGGTCGAAAATCCGTTGAATTATTACGGGCCATACCTACACACACGCGCGAATTTTTCTAGGGTTGAGAGACAGAATCCAAGGAGTGCACTTTTCCTGTCATTCTTTTCACAAGCTTCTTCAGAAAGTGTATATGTGAGAGGAGGATGAGAGAAATGCATTTGGATTATTATTGTAGTGTGCACGGCGGAATGTGGAATTGCAGTAACAAACCTAAATATGACAGTTTTTATGTTTCCAAGCCTTATCTTTTGCCTTCTACTCGTGATGATTGTGCATCGTAGAATAATTTGCCACATCAGATTGTCTGCTGTCCCGATTTCTTTTATACTATACCAAAACCCTTTAGTTAGACAGAAGGAAGTTTCATTTTAGTTTTTATTTTAAATTTTTGATAAAACTTAAAGAAATACAATTCATTACTTTTTCCAAAGAAATCTGACTCACAAGAATCACAACACAACACAGTTTATACAATAACAAGGCTCCCACTTAATCTTACTCTTCTGTCAAAAATCTTACAAAACATTCATAACTTAACCATTCTGTCTTTCATTAAAGTTTTTAGGGTATAACGTGCTGGTGTTAGTTTGATAAGTCAGACTTACAACTCTTGCTTTTTAAATAAAAAGGAAGAGATATAAATGTAATTATCTCGATATATTTACACATACTCACTTCCGCACGTTTCCTATTCATGACTTTATGCAATTACACAGTTAGGGGCACGTCTTGATAGATCTTCCTTTTATACTCAATTCTGTATTAACTTTCAATATGTATTAGATACATGACAAGCAAATAGTAGATGAGGGAATTATGGCATAATGCCGAATTTCCCCAGATATTTTATTATGCATATCTAAGTAACCATGGAATCAGACTGCAGTTTTAGCTACACACTTATAAAAAAAACTTCCCTTTATTTCCGTCTTAAAAAACCTCATAATATGTCGGCAGCATTCAAAGAGCCCTGATATATTGTAAATTAGTTAATGACAGGTGTGTCCCGTTAGTAATTTATTTCTAGAGCAATGCATTTTTAACATGGATTTTATGAGCCTTGTAATTATTTATTATAAGTACATAAACTTAAAAACTTGGTGTGGGCATGGTTGCGAACGGGAAACAGTACGGTTATCATTTGGCTATTAGTAGATCATGGTAAAGAAGAACTTAGTGTGGGTTCTTTTTAAAAAGCCAAAATAAAAACAAAGCTGGAGCCGGCACAATTGGGAAGTATTTGATACATGAACGTGTGTGCGAGTCCCTGTCTGAAGGCATTCACGTATGTATAGTTTCTCAGATGTATATAGCATTCTGACACGGCTGTAGTATTTTTGTAGGCTTAAAAAAATATTTTTTGTGTATAAATATAAAGTCATCCTTTCAGTCCATGTCAATGTTTCTTGTTCATGAACATGAGAACCAGCGTAGATACCCCATGTAAATATACTATAGGGAGGAAAACTATGACCGACCGGCTTGCACACACACACGGTTTGAAATAATCTTAAAAATAAACTCAAGTTTGTATGTATCCAGAGGGGGGCATGCATGCATGGGATATAAGTTCAAGTCTGTTTAAAAGTAACACTCCTATTTTTAACTGCCCGTACTTTCAGTCTTGCACGAGTTGCTGAGGTTTCGGCAATGCATGCCTTGGATTAGCATGTATAGTTAAGTGAGTAAAACATTAGTCTTCAGTTGACAATCAGTTCGCAATTCATATCATTCAGTCAGTACAACTGAATCAGGATATAGCTTAACAAAGCGAATTGTGTCTCAATTGGAACGTGTTCTATGTAGTTTTTTAAGTGTGCAGGATATTACGTTGTATATAGGGATTGAGGCAAAATGAACCTGAACAGGTTTGATAGTTTGGACAATTACAAAATATATGCTAACATTAGGCCTCGTGAGTATCCCTCATTAGTTAAAAATGTGAGTAATTTAAGTGATACGGATGATATTTGGTTGGTAGATGCGTGTTCGGAGGAAGTGTCAGCCGCAGAACAGATTGAGGAATTCAGGACGGAACAAACAGTATTAAATCCTGGGCAAGAGTCTATGGCGGAAGTGGTGCCTCTAACCCAGATCCACAGCCTCATAACAACAGCTGATTGGCAAATGGAAGGAGATGTAAAAATACAAGATGAGGAGGACAAACAGCCTGAGAATAAGCCTCCTGTGCCTGGAATCTTGTCGCAAAATGATCCTAATCTCCTCATCGTTTCAACGGCAGATCCACCATTGCCAGTTCTACAAGCTCAGTTGGAGTATGAGGAACTGGCGGGGTCGGAGAGTAGCAAATCCACGGAGGGATCCAGTAGTGACGATAAAGAAACAATAATTGACATGTCCGAAGTGTTGGAGAAACGTTGTGAGGATGATGGTGTTGTCATGGCAGAGAAGGACGAGGAAGAGAAATTATTTCAAAATAATAATATTCTTGTGTCAAAATTAAGTATCCCCGTCCCGATTTTTCCGTCATTGCAAGCTCCTCCGAGAACAAAATCAACTAACAATATATTAACAGCGAATCATAGTAGTAGTCAACCTGAGTGCTTGCCAATTAGTCAATCCGATGTTCCTTCAGAGTGTTCATCAATAAATCATTACAGTAACATCGAAGATATACAAAGTATTTTAAGTGAAGGTGGAAGTAGTAGCGACAATACGGAGATTATTCATTCTGTCAACGGAGTAACTACCATTGAAATTAAGCCCATTCATCACGTTATTGATCTCCCTCCTCAGAGAGCAGAGGAGATTAAGAGGAACCGTGTCCAGTATAAAAAGTCGTCTCGTCTAAGTCAGTTCATGTCTTCGGAATTCAAACTGGATGCTCCGATTGTCACAGTATTTAATGTCAACCGGTTTGGCTCAGCCTTTAAGCGGAAGGTTGGTGGTTGGGTGAAGCGAATTCATGAGGAGGAGGACCGATCGCATTCTAGTTTCGATACTCGAGAAGATGAGGAGGATGAGGTGAGCTGAGATTAATTTGACCTGTGTTTATGTGCTTTTCCATTATTGTACCATTCCTTTTTTTAAAACCTATGTAATTACGTGACTTTATCTTTGTATGTATTTAGTTCAGGGAACGTAACGTTGAATTTCATTGTCCTCTTTTTGTGGCAGAAAATAATTTGTGGGAAAGCAAAAAGCAACACACGGATTCGTCCCTTTTCAATTTCCTTTAGCTTTCATAATCTTGATTGCGGATCAAGTTTTTTTCTATTTCTATTTCCCCTTTCCCTATTAGTAATGCTAAATTGTCTTGGCTGGTTGTCGAGTGTACTACTACTAAACTCTTTTATTGCAACTTCTTTTACTTGATCAGACAGAACATTTGCATTTCATTTAAAGATTTCATGTGTCTCACATGTGAATCATTATTTAGCTTTTATTCATTTCAAATGGATTCGTCTGCCAGCGTAAGTATATATTCTCCCTTTATTTGTTGAATTCAAGTCTTCATGAGTCTGCAGTTTAAATTTCTATTTTATTTTATTTTCACTTATTGCTTTTTATGTATTATACATCCCCCCATGCTCCATCCTACACACTTTACATTTCCTTTGGCGTCATTATTTCCGATGTGACTTCCTTTTTTATAAGAAGGTATGGGAGTTCTCTGTATGGTCTTTAAATACAATGACAGTGTTTTACAAAGGTGTTCGGAAACATTACCGATATTTTCTTCAGATTGCATTAGTAGCAGGGGAACAACGAACAACGTAACCTTTATATTGCCATCAAGCCGGTTTATTCTTCCATGTACACAAAGTACCGTTAAGAGTGTTACTAAATCCTTGCATTTTCTCCTTAAATTTCCCCTAGAGAGATCCATTTATAGTAATCGTATATAGCTTCATAATACAGATAAGTGTGAAGTATTATGCAGTGAGCAGCTATTATTATTTTGCTGAAATTGCATCCTTTACAATTGAAAATTGAAACTATCCTATTTATTTTCAAACAGGATCCTGAAAGCGTTTCCGATAACTATGCAGTATTAAATACTTCAACTTTAAGCCTTCAATAAAAAGGAAATTATTATATAGCTCATATTGATAGTAAGCGATGCAAGAAATTTTATACCTATGTATAAGAACAAATTGTATGGTATTCTCTTTTAAAGTTTAATAATTTTTGATATTTTACATGAGCAGAACACATGGATCACATCGGTTTAAATAATCTTCGTTCATAAGTGTTGGCTTGTGTAGATACTTAAACCCTCGTGAGTGAGAAGGAGAATGAAATATTTTGGCCCAGAGTAGCTTTATTACGTAGAAAACACTTAAAAAGTAGTGGTACATACCAGCACTTGTGTAAAAAAAATCCCTCAATAAGATATTCGTGTTGCAAATGACTAGCCGCGTGCAACCATTCCATATGCTAACTGTAAACATAAGCTTTACCTCTTAATTTAATACTTTACTGCTTTTTTTATTATATGCCGCTATATAGAAGCGAGAGAAGTCGATCCTTTCTTTCCTTCAAGCTAAAAACTTGTCTTAAGATATAGAAGAGTTGAAGAGTATTACCGATACCAAATGTGTAGCATGTAACAAAATAAGTTACATGGTTAAAAAATCTTCTGTAAATCATTTTTTAAGTCACTTTTTTCTCATGTGGTAAGATCTAATAATTGAAAGATACTTACATATGCATAATCACCGGATTTTTCTCTTATCATTTAATACCACATTGTACTCATCCTTGGTACATGTGATGATGTGATATCATCACAGAGGGGTAATAAAATTGCACAGTTGCATTTTATATCTTGTATCATACTAATGCACTAATCGTGCTATATATGCTTTTAGTAAAGAGGACAGTTTTGAGGCTTTAGATTAGCCTTCTCTACAAGTCGCAGCTCTATGTATATAGTTTAAATGAGGATTCCATTAAAAATATTACGGACACTCAATTGCAGTACACTAGTGTTTTATAAGAGGTAGATAAAAGGCAAGTTCAAAATAACAATGATCATCTAATCACCCTGCAGTAATGTACAATAGTGTCTAGAAACATAATCTCTGACCTTTTTTAAAAATTCTCAATATCATACATTGTTATGTAATCACTCCGGAAGCATTATTTACAGTGTGAGGTTGACATTATTTTTTATCGCGTATAATAATTATACTAATACCAAATGTGACTTCACACTTCATAAATCCCCTGTAAATGCCCTATATGTGTATCTATAAAGGATTGTTTTTAAGCCGGCACGTATAACTGAATGATACAGGAAGGTTATTTGGCCTCTTCTGAGGTTGTATATTCAAGCTAATATCATCTTCCTGATACCAGGAAATATTTTAATCCACATAATTTGAAACAAAGCACTGCATTTGGTCTGTATACTATATTAATTACATTTATTGTAACTTACTTTCCTATAGCTCTGGTTTTAAAACCTTTGATTCTATGAATCTTGATGAATGAACTTTTTTGAATGGGGCTGAAGTAATAATAATTACGATTGTTTTTGCTTGAGCTCGTCAACAACTTCTATTACAAATAATAATGCGTATGCAGCTTATTCTTCCTTATTGCCACATTTTATTCATATAGGAGCGTTTATAAGCTACATTATTATAACTGGAGAGTATTTAATGTGTATATATTTAATGTGTGTATTTAATGTGTATGAGCTCAAGTCAGGAATTATTATGCTTATGGAGTGATTGTCACAGTTAATACTTATGTGTGCGTGTGGGATTCAACGAACCAGGGATTTTGGTGTACCAGTACAATATAAATGCGTGAATTTTACACTAATTCAGGTTACGAGGTGTCTACGAAGTATGTATTGTGAAGGAAATTTATGGGGTTGAGCTTACATTACGGTGGTGCGGTACAGACAAGAAAAAAATAAAAGTGCTTGTATCCAAGGTAATCTAGATACACGGGAATGGGAAAATATTTTCACTTTAGTTTAAAATTAGAACTTCTCCAGAAAAACATACCTTGGATTAGGATTATAAACGAATAAAAGTAATTTTCAAGGATAGTTATTTCTAGTAATAAGTAACTTGAGTACAAATGCATTTTAACCCCACAACTTTTTAGAAGATACTCAAAACTCCCTATGTCCCTATTGAAACGTTATATACTTAATGGTTTCTAGGGCATGGGCAAACACAGACGAGAGTTTCTTTTTTCTTCTATCGTCATATTACTGCTACTTTTACCATCAAGTTTATAGCAACGAACATAATATTTCATATATATTGTTGAGAAGTAAATAATAGGAGAGAAAGAAAAATTGGCATTGAAAGCACACGGCAAAAGTTCTTGCATTTGGCCGGACTATGTAGTTTATCCACATTTAAGTACCCCTGTTGCATTATTGACTACATGTACATATATACAGTTAGCTGAAAAAGTTACCTGATAGCTTTTATATGTGCATTTTTTCTTAAATGGCTTATTGCTGTAACTGATGCAAATAATAATATTATAATTTGTCCATGTCAATAAAGAGATGTGTATATATGGGAAACTAGCGTTTAGATATACAGATGGCCATTTAGAAAATGTTCCACAACAAAAGCCGCAGTTTTGTTCGTCTGTGCGTGTACATACTCTGTAAGGAAATACTACACGCTCGTGGTAATACTCGGTAAAGCCTGAAGGCACACAACACCTGAGAAATGAAATCCCCCTTCCCCTTGTACTTTTTGACATGTACGCACATTTGATTCCAACGAACAACTATTTTCTCATCACCCAACAAACACTACCAGTATGCTCTTTTCAGTTGAAGTTCTTTTGAAAGATTTCAGTTTGTACCATAAACTTGCATGGGAATATTATTGTAGTCGGAATATCCCAGCATTGTACCCATACTCAATTTCAGCTCATAAAACCTACCAAAGTAGTAGCATCAGTAATGTTGATCATGGGAAACTTGTGAAATTTATTTTTGAAATTTTTTAAATCTCTCACGTCCACGTTTTTCAATTTCTCTCTCTCTCTATCTCTCTCTCCCTCAATAAATATTAAATACTCCATTTAAAATGTCCAGGGAAAGGAAAGTGACTTTAAGGAGAATTAAATCAACTCAGGTTGGGGAAATTTATCAAAATTTCATGCATATAAAATTTATTTAAAATTTCAGTGTTCGTTCATGTGTTCCTTTTTAATGGATAGGTTTAGAAAAATTAGTGTTCTAAAAGTGCTAAATTATCCAGTGATTGTATGATTTGTATGAAAAAGTTTGTGAAATCTTCAAAAATTGTTCAATGTTCATAGTGCGTCTCATGTTTTTTTTTGTTTTTTGTTCTATTACAAAGGGTCAGAATGAATTTGAGGATTTGAGAAGACTAGTGAAACAAGGAGGGGATTTTTGCAAGGATCTTGCAACTGTGCTTCAAGAGAGGTAAAAATATTTAATCTGTTTTATGTCGTCTATTTAAATTTATGGATCATTTATATATTTATTCCGTAAGTAATTTTTATCAGCTTTGGGTAAAACACATTGTAGTTTTGTGGGTGTTTTATTAAAAATATTGCGGCAAACATAAGATGAGAGAAGAGCTGTTATTTGCTTTTATGTACATACAGATAGGTATAAATATAGCATGACACAGTGTGAGTACATGGTGGGCCCGTTGAACACTGTCATATCTTGACTATATAGCGGTTCAATCGATCAGTTGTAAAAATATGCTATACTTTAAATATTCCACTATAATACTAATAATTATTATTACCATTAATTTTATTGGCAAGCATCATCGAAGCAACAGATGGTTAGTAATAACAATAATTGAATTTTTGCAAGAAAGAAAAGAAAAAGTTTGACTATATATCATCCATTGTGAATGAGTTTTGGAAATCGAAATGATTAAAGTTTACGAAGTGGCTTGTATATGGTTAATGCACAATATTAAAGCGATTAAATAAAAAAAACTTTTATACGGAGCCACGTATATCTATGAAATATATAGAGTGTTTATAAGTATATATGTGCATGGCCGTTGTATGCTAATAAAGTGGGGCAAGAGAAGTTGAACTTGCATTCAGCAACAATACTATATGGACGATAGAGCATCATCATGGAATTGTATTAATGTAAAAAGTTGTAATGTTAAAGGTATAGAAATTTTTTTTGTAGGGCAAACTTATCACGTCCATTTGACTTGGTATTTACTTCGCGTGTATATGTGTGTATGTATACATATTTAAGATTTTCTATGTATTTCCCTGTCTTATCGTCCCTCGTGCACCACGGGTCTCTCATCTCATCGGTGATGTTATGTTTTTTTCAAGCCTTATGTTATAGTAGCATATACTTATTAAGCATGTAAAAGTTGTTGGTGTAAAAGTGTCTCTGTATACATGAGCTTCTGTGTTCATCCACGCTCAATTCTCTCCTTCTTGGTATGAGAGAGAGAGAGAGAAGATGAAGAAGAAGAAACGACGATAAAATTTGTGAAGAGACGAACCCTGTCAACAATACAAGAGCTAGAGGAAACTCGATATTTCACGTGTGTTTACTTCCCAAGTGAGGAAGACCTCTTCTTACTTCCAATGCTTCCAATGTACATACAAGTGTAGTTACACAGTTGGTAGTGATAAAAAGGTCCTGCTAAAAACTATGCGGATTATATGATGTCCTCTTTTTCATGCTGCTACTCTCCTTTACTGTAAACATAAGTCCAAATTGTATGTAGTTATATAGCAATAAACCCATTTCATATATCTCCCGTAAGGATTTGTAAAAAAAAACGTTAGCCCAAGTTTTCGAGTGTAGATCCTGGGCTTACTTATAGCTCTTAGGGTTTCAATTTACAACTACTGTTGTTGTTCCTACTAATGTTGTGTTGTTGCATATATCACATGTTATTTATTATGGCCAACATGATAATGCCTTGTGTAAAAGAAATAACAATAGAGACAGGATTTGAGAACCTCAATTTGTATATGACTTTAAAATGTTTTTACAACCTGAGCTACAGTTGCAAGGTTTACATCAAGTTCGAAAGCTATGCTCTTTCAATTAGAACTTACTGAATAATTTGATGTTTTGAAAATATTAATCATTTATTTGCAACAGTCCTGATTAGTCAAGGATGTTGTTTTTGTTTTTACCTCCACTCTAAATTCTTCCATAATTGTAAGGAATTGGAAAAATGGAATGGATGGAGAAAACTTTTTACTCTCTATATTATTTGTTAATTAAATGATTGAGCAACGTGAGTTTTCCATTGTAACAATTTTCCTGTGTATGAGTAAAAAAAAAAAAGAAAAAAAGGAAGGTAGACAGGAGGTGAAAAAATTATTTGGGCAGTTATGAATTGAAAACAACAGTAAAGTGTGGTGAGTGACTTATCGGGAAATTTAGTATGATTCACCTGCGTTTTACAAAACACATTATTATAGCGGACAATGGTTTAGAGAACGGATATATAGAAAAATTGTTATAAATTTAGTATGTAGAGGACGCTAAATCATGAGAGATATTATGGTTTTGTGTGTAAGGAAAAGTTTTTAACCGCAGATGAGGAGCAGTTTATTATATGGACCTGTGTTTAGGGGTTTTTTCAAGTAGTTATTTCTTTCGTGCAGGTGGGATGTATGATTTGGCTATTTTTGTAGCACTTATGAATTCATAGAGAGAGAAATATCAAGGATATACATATAGGAAAATAGGTAAAGGCAAAAGTCCGAGAGGCTCATTACCATAACTACAATGTTGTGGTGGTACTGTTTTGCCTTTTATAGAAATACTATATTATAGCAAGCACTTTGATCTTTTGGGGTTGGGCCCAATAGCTTGGTGGTATGGAATTGAAAATTTTTTTAGGAGTCACTTTATCATTGTAGATTGTAGTACTGCCTATAATCATGGAAGGAATATGTAGGAATATTTTATGCAGATAATTATTTTTAACAAATGACTATGAAACTAAAGGCGGTAATTTTATTTTACATAAGATAAATAGTCCTCTTGTCTTCTGATTTACATATTTTTAGGAACAATAATGTAATAATTATTATTGAAATTTTTCCAAGGGAAAGAATGTATGAAGGAATATATATTATATTGTATAGACAAATGGGATCTGGGGTATTTACACATACTATTATTTGAAATGTAACCGCTTGACTATACTATATGGTAAACCCAGTTTAAAATGCTTCCCTGTTGGTTTTTGATTGTAACTATACTTTAAGTACTTAACCATGTGTCGACTGTGTATGAACTGTATGGGAACTATGACAATACCTTAATTTAGTCATGGTTAATGAATTCAGTGTGGTAGGAGACGAGATAACTTCCATGTATTTGCATAAATTAAATGGGCTTTTACCATTGTAAAGTGACATATTTTTTTGGAAGATCCACTACGTTTAGACTCACAGGAATTCCATATACAGGAGCATATGTAACGTTGGGTTCAGGATTTTTGGCTGCTGTGTGATACTGTGTATTGTGTATAGGAAACTTATGTGGGAGACCAAGCAGAGTTTGGATCTTGTAGAAATATTCTTGTCTTATGTGTATATAAATTCTTGTAGAGAAAGGAATTATTTGTATAAAAAGGAATTGGAAATTATTTCACTTGATTAATGGCAGTTTTTGTGAGCTGTGAGCCAAAAAATTCTATGAAAATATAGAATGTACTTCATACTTGGAAGATTACACTCATGAATTTATATATTTTGGTTGGTGTTTTTATCGCGTTGATTGAAGCACGTAAAAAGGATTTTTATAAATATGTATAATTAAAGTGGTGAACGAACCATGAGACATAAATGAACTTGTTAGGGTAATTGTATGCTATGGACGTCTATCTACTTGAATAGATTGTCGATTGCAACATTTGGTCTGTTTACAGCTAATATTTATGAAAACGATTTATTTTGACGAGGATCACATTATTAGATAATACTATATGTTATTAATATCATTAACTATTACATATTTGGATGGGGTGCAATAGTTTAGCTATACGTACAAACATAAGAGTATGCCAGTACTAATCTTATTTGGTGTGCTTTTTTAGAGAATGATATTTTTAGGTTTAGGCTACAGGTAAAAATTCTTTGTAGGTACATTCATAAGTGTAGGTAGGGTATGTAGAAATTCATCCAAGAGAGCTCCTAGTTTCTTATTGGCTAAAGTAAAAAATTCTTTCTGATCAAGTTTCCTTTAATAGTAAAAAGGTTTTTTTAACGTAGAGGTAGATATATTTTTTGGTGAGTCGTGTTAGAAAGAAGGTGCATTCAAGTGCAGAGTGCAAAAAATAGGATGACTCTTTAAGTTCTAGAGATACATGTCATCTTGGTTATGCTGACACGTAAGCGATATATATACCTGTGAATTTTACCAGTTAGTTGGGAATTAGGTGGTAAGAGGAGTTAACAGGTATTTTTGTATGTAACGATTGTATATAAAGGAGTAGACCCTGTCTCTGACCGAACCCACGCGAATTACTAGTAAACTTGAATGAGTACAAGAAAAAAGAATGTTGTAATGATATGACTTAACATGTATAAATGATTGGAAAAACTCAGCGGTTAATTTGCAGATAAACGGTACTCCTAATTTAATTAGTTCCATTTCTAAACAATTTTTTTCCTTGTTCTACTAATGTCACATATATACGTGTTTATTTATGTTTGTACAGATCCGAGCTTGAAACACAGTATTCGAAAGGATTGGCAAAACTCTCCTCGAAACTACTGAAGGCATCTAAGGAAGCTACAGGCACGGTTGCTCATGCGTGGCAAGCGGTCGCTGTTCAAATAGACACTCAAGCTGAACTGCATAGGTGAGTCAAAGGTTATGTGTGGTCATATGTGCTAGAAGTATTAACATGTGTGTGTATGTGCATGTGTATATGAAAATGCGTGAAAAACCTAGTGACTCTATTTTCCCAAATTCCATGTATATACAGAGAGTATTGACAGGATAGCTGTATCATTGCCATCACTAATGTAGCAATTATTGCAGCATAGTCAAGGTTCTCAGTGTGCAGTACACCGAAGACCTTTTTTTCTTTCGTTGGTTTGTTTATGTCATGTCACATATCGGCTTTGCCATTTTCAATAGGGCAATTCACCTCCTGGCACCTCCATATAACTTTGTTGATTTTTAGCTGTAAAGAGAGAAGAATTCCTTGATTTATTTTTAGCACGTAAATAAATCTGTATTATGGTAATGATAGAATGCGAATGCAGGAGTAGTAGTGTCTATAGGGATGCATTCATTCTTGCATGGAGAGGATATAGTTTGGGGGCTTTAATAAAATAAATCCTGTGTAAGTACGTATTTCGTCATCATTGTCATCATCGTGAAAATGTGTATGGTTCATGCTCTCGCATTGTAGCGGTTACACAATCGACCGTTTCAAGATGATATTTTTTTACAAGTTTTTAGAAGTAACGTTGGAACTGTTTCGTCAGGATGCTTTTATGAGCTGCTGTTTCTTTTTAAATTGCACTGTATGTATATATACGTATATTTTTGAATTGGACTTTATAGGACTTGTGTGTGGCTGTGTGAGATCCGAATGTGTAAAATGAAAATGCGCTTTTTTCTATGAGTTTTCATGGTTGAAAGCAAGACTTTTGGTGGATTTTCATCATTATTTTTATATACGTTATGAGAATTTTTTTGTAGTCCCGTTAAGCGCCTGTCTATTAGGGTTTTATCTATTCTGTGTGTGTATGGGGATTAGTAGTAAAAATTGCACAGGATTAGTTCTTGAATGGTTTCATATTTTTCCCAAAACGGGCTTAACCTTCGAGCCTCTCTCGTTAGTTTCTATATGTTAATGTTTAGATGGTTGGAGGATTTATGTTTAAAGTCTAGACACTATGTAAGTGCTTGTTTATTTTTCTATAAGCAAGTTTTATTTGTAAAAGGATCTCTAATCCTGCGTCGAAGTAGTAAAAATGTTGTTGAAAGTATGAAATGTTAAATAGAAATGAAGTTTGGCTTCGTCAATGCGAGTTCTTCAAACCTGCGAGTATGTTATGATGTTTTTAATTTTTATTTGATATACAAAGGATGGTGATTCAGAGCTCATATTATGTCGAGGGTATGGATTTGTTGTAGTGTAGAAAATGTGGAAGAGATTTTTTGGACAATGCTCCATGAGATAGAATGCTCAAGAATATTCTTCAAGTACATAGATAGGTACGTAGGCGGGTGGAAACCAAATTCGGCATAGACCTTTATTCATTATGGCTGTTAGACTGCGAATAAACAAGTGTTACAAGGTGGGGGTAATAATGGTTGGAGATAAACTTTTGAGTATTGGATTTTATTCTTGCGATTGTTTTATACTACACACGTCAATGCTTAAAGATATGAGAGATTCCCGAGTTAGTTCTTTCTTTGGGTATATAGCCTAGAGAAAAATTTGAAAAAGAACTTAACACGGAAATAATGTAGCGAGTGATAATCAAAAGGCAAGGCACCTTAATCTATTACTATGCTATAGCAATAGCATGGGAGTAAAATTCTAAAAGACAAGTGCCTGTTGTGCCTGAATGTATACGGTACACTAATTACAATCTAAACTTGATATCTTTTTAGTTGTTAGTAATTGAGTGACTGTATGTAATACAGAAGAAGCTGTAGGTTTTGATAAACGTCAAATGTGTGCATACACGAAGGTCAGTAAATCTACTTACAAGGGAAAAGTTGGATGTGGAAAAAAATTCGTGTATATGCTAAATAAGTTCATTGGTGGTTCAGCCTTTTTGTTGAAAGCCTGGCTGGACAGTTTCTGTATAGGAATATAATAATACATAGTTAGTGTGCATAAGTATATGAATGCATGGCACATATACTTGAAAATCCTCGAGTTAAATTAAAAATCGTATCACCCATGCTGTAATGACATAAGCGTGATAATCCAGTTTTGGTTTAATGAATTTTTTCCTCCAAGAATGGACTTTGAGAAGCGTGAACTATCTTAATTTGTACAAGAAGTTTTTTTTCAAAACGTTTTACATATATTCAACTTGTATTGTAGGTTAATTTCATATGCCCCTCTCTCTCTCTCTGGTTTATTTGGCTGTATAGTATCCCTAGAGATTGAGACCAGGTGTAGTAGATCTGTAGATTATTGAGAGACTAAAACAATGTGAGCCACTCATGGTTTTTCTCCTTCGCACTGACTTTACCTTTGGTAATAATAATTGCTGTAAAGTCATCTCCTCAATCCTTTTGATGAGTGTCCTGAGAACATCCGTGTTTTCTTCTTATTATTATTATTTGGACGTTGTTTTTCTACAACAGACTTTAATAACTGCACACAGAAACAAGCGCGGGTATAATCTATACACTTTACTTAAGAATTACAAGAGGATTATTAATTTAAAGTTTTTTGCAAAGTCCTGTTGTCCTTTGTACTAGTTTACACAAGGTTGAAGGCTGTTGCTTTGCTATATGTTAGCATGTAAAATAATATGTAGTCTTGAGAATGAAAATTTTTCAGGATGAATTGAAAAGATATTATGAAATGTTACCTTTAGGTAATTACTGTGTATGTATGTGTATGTATAAAAGGCCATGTACCTATAAGTTTTACGTATAATATACACAACGCTATATGTAATGCATATTCTACTAAAGTCAAGATCATGATCTCTGATAGGATTGTTTATTGACTTTGGTAGTTGTACATACAAAAGTTGCATGGGAAAAGTGTAGGTCTTGTTGAGGAGAGACGTCTCCTGATTACTATGCGGTAGTGGAGACTCCTGAAAGAATGTCTAAACGTTGAGAGGAAACTGGTCTTGTCATCTTTGACTTGACCATTCATGTTGAATGAGAGAATTTAGTGTGTATGGAGTTTTTCGTACTAAATGGAAAAGTTTATTAGGTCTAGAGTGTATCTATGTTAAAATGACCAGGAGCTGTAAAATACAAACAAGAAAAAAGCAACTGTATTGGTAATTTTCTAAGGCAATGAATTCAGTGTGTGTGTATGTAATTCATCTTGTCATTATTTAATGTGTATTGATTATGACGTAACAATCTATACCTACATGATTTCAATCAGTCCTAGTTATAATGTTTATTGGTTAGAAAAATAATTGACTCTCGTATAACCATGATGCATTGTATAAGCTCCAAGTAAATAGCTAGTAAATGACTAGGTGGAAAGAAGATCCATGTCATCTCTGCTATGCAATTATTAGCGAGTCTGATCTGTTCTGATGAGTATGAGTAGAGAGAAGCGGAGCATGTGAGTTTAGGACAATTATTAATACAATCATTGTATTACAATGTGAGATGTAACACGTTTTTATGATGATACTTTGCAACTTTGCGTCATTTTCGACAATGTGCTCATTGTCAGCTGTTTTTTCCTCATGGTGCATCATTATTTAAGGAGGATTGGCTCTAGTGAAGCTCTCTATGATATTCATTATTAGTATCTGTAGACAGAGTCAGCAGGTATAGGACTAATAAATTCAGATGTTGTTGTTCTGAACCTATGAATAAAGCTGTAGTTAAAAAGCTTTTCCAGTGATGAGTCCCTGGTATAATTATTCTCTGTAAAATGTATTTGGTGATGATGATGTGAGAAAAATTGAAAGAATCTGTCCATGTTGTGTTATGAATAACTGCAATAGAGGCTCAATGCCAAGTACGTCGAGGATACATTAGGAGAGAAAAATATGGTCGTAGGAAATGACTATATAGGTAATTGTGGTGGTATTATAAATAGTATGTACAGGGAACTCACAGAAAAGGACTGTTTGCAAATGAATTTTGTGTATATAGGTGTGTGCACTTGTAAATGCTAATGATGTTAAATAGTAATTTATATTACACTAGAAATATTCTCCGCTTCACATAACATCCTCTCCTGTCAAGTCGGTTGACTGGGTTGACGCATTGGTTCAAAACTATATTGGGTAACATAATGACTTCCCAGTCCTGCTCCGTTCCTTTTTCTAGCACGTACAGGAGAACCAAGTCAGTGCATACCTGTTGCTTTGGAAGAATCTAATGTGAGGAAATCTTGGGATCTAAGCTAAGGTTGTACGTTTAAAAATAAAGAAATTAAATCAGTTATTTAATGAACCTCCACGTTTTCTCCTCGAGGCGGTAGTGTGGTGTATATTGATACCAGTATATACATAAGGAGCAATAATACGCAGAACTAAATGACGTGGAAGTTTCTATTTGGGAGTAAATACTTCAACTATATAACGAAACAAGAAGAGTGACAAAATAAAAACACATAGACTTATATCTCTGAGATAATTTAAATCCGTTAAAACCTTTACCTTCTACATGATGGTATTTGGTTCCTATATCTTTTTAATGGGCTCCACGTCTTGTTTCTAGAAATTTTACAACAGTGCTATATAGCGCAATTGTATATAGGATTTATTATTCAGAGAAAAAAAATCTCATAAAGCCATCATCACTTTCATTGATTCAACACCACCCTATTATACTGCACTGCTGTCTTTTGTTATGATTCTCTTTCTGCACCGTATTGTTTCCAACAAACCCCTGCATTGTACGAGAATATGTGGTGCTGAAGATGTAGTATTGGATGTATGCAGAATAATAAAGGTATATGTATAAAAATTGTGTGTGTGTTGAATTTGTAAATGTACAGTCAGAAGAGACTCGAGAGTTTTATACCGTCACAGTCTACTAATTAGCGTGCTTACATGAATTAACTACACGAACAAGACTTTCCCTTTAACTCAATAATTCAAGTGAAATTATTGCTAAACTTTATATACTTTTTCCCTTCTATACTGCACATGCAATTGTGGCTGTAGAGTTGCAAGCATGATACTAAAGGGACTTCAGTGTACATCCTATTGGCTACAGCCTGTTGGGTTGTTAACATTGTCGTAGCTATAATGCAAAGAAAACACATGCAAGAGCCGTTGTTGTGGTCGAGAAGGTTAGACATCAAGGGTCATCAGATTGTGTGTATTTTCTAATTGCGTATATATAAGTCTCTAGTCTGACTCTGGATACGTAGTTTGGATATGTTTTATCGAATAAATGCACTCATATTTTTTCCTGTAGTTTTTTTGATAGAACTATAGAATAGAATATAAAAAAAGGTTTAGCACCTGCATTGAATGGAGACGCTGCCCTTTCTAAAGTGTTAATATGTGAAATATACGAGCTCGATGGTAATGAACAACTGATGGAGATAGATGATTACACGATGCCTCAATTTTATTATTGAGTAGTAAGAAAAGAAATGCACGTTGTTTAGCATCTATATGTACATGTATGTGTTATTCATGCCATACTACATTTCTCCTGAAATTTCCTTCGAGGTTTGAACTAATTTGATGTATTATAATTTGTTTCCCTTCTAACGTCTTCTATGTGCGTACGTGGTCTTTGTATATATACATAATGCATTTTGTCGTGTATAAAAATGTACACACAAAACACAAGGTTCTGTAACTGTATAATATACATATGGAAGATACATTAAAGAGGTACTTAAGTGAGTAGCACACACATACCCATACATACATAGATGAAGCCGAAATAGTTGTGTGGTATGTAGTAGCTCTCTGAATTTTTAAAAAGAGGAACAAGAGCAACAAATGTGTTATGGTCATCATTTATGTCCACATGGCTGGCGGTCATTCCCTTCATGTGTCATCGGAAGATTTTTTAGAGGTTTAGGTCCTACATCCTGACTCGCTTTTACTACTACAACGAACAAATGCGTATCTACTTTCATGTTCCTGCTGATGGCTAAAGATGTGCTGATTAGGTGTATCATTTATATGTACCCTTTATATCGATCTGATCGATCATCTATCTTTATACGTGAAGAGGAGTACCGGCATATTTATGAATTATCTTTATGATTGGAATCTGTTTTGTACAAATTTGGATGTACACTACTTTTGGCTGTTCACTTGTTGCTGAATTTTGAAATTTTTACTGAATTTGTTGATGATAAATTACGAGTATTTATTAGACGTTGTGCTTTATTTGCAAAAGCAATAGATTGTCGAGATTTTTGCGTATTTTTCTTTCAGTTTGTGCATTTAAAAATTATTGCGAAGGGATTTACGAGGATGTAACTGCTAATATTAAATTTCATGGTTTCTTAAATGGCTGTGCAGTGTGTAGGAACCTAGGGAAACTTATTGAAGTTTTCTGTAGAATACTAAAATACGATCTCTCCTAATCTTTTTAACCGAGAATGAACAGGTTTTTGGAAAGACAATTGCTACTAGCTACGGAATTATTATTACGGAATCCAGTTCGCTCCAAATGGAGTTCAGTAGTTCAAGTATGCAGGAACATTTGGTTTTCTCTGGCTCGCCTAAAACAATATCTTATGAGTCGTGTAATGTAGTATAAAATATAGTGTGATATTATAATCCTACGACTGCTGTAGTGGCTATATAGAGTAGTACGGTAGCACTTAAGTTTTACTACTTCATCCAAATGAAACTTAATTGTAAGGTACATAACAATTTCTTGTGGACTTTGCTACTGATTAGGGTTAGCATCAGCAGCAGCTGGTTGCCAGTAGTGTCAGGCGATTTCTCGTAATTTTTTTCAGTAGCTAAGACCGCTCAAGTCCATTGTCACTTTAGCATATGTAGTTATTATAAGGATGTGAAGGGGGTAAAAGGTAAAGGAGCAGAGAGAGAAAAGTAAAAGAACAAGAAATTTGTACAGAGTAAACATGATGAAAATGACGATGAGTACAGGAGCAACCTAATTTAAATGGTAATAATTTACCAAATCATGTATCAAAGTCACTCCATTGTTATTAACGTGGCTGTCGAGAGCCCAGAGAGAGGCTATAATGAAAAGGGCTGATTTTTTTCTCTCTTTGCTATTTACTACTACTATCAGGTTGAATGTTCTTGCTAAATACCCCCACGAGCTACCTATCTTTCCTATTTAGTAAATTGATTCAAGTTTTGATGTGCAAAAACTTTTTCTTTTTGCTAAGGAACTACTATAATTTCTGTATGATAAACTATGAGAAACATGAACAGCTTGGAATGTTATTCAAATGAAAATTTATTTTCTATTTGAACTTTTAATTTAATAATATTTGCGTAGTCATTTTAATGTTTTTTTTATCAACTTGACGGGAGAGAGAGAGAGAGAAAGAAAGAAGAGCGAGGTAGAAAGAGAGTGCAATATCAACAAGGGTTGTAATTGAGTGTAAAGAGTAATCATAAGGATGTTGAAATGATCCAAAGTGCAAACTACACATTGGCACGACATGAGGTCCATCGTCAGTAATAAAGATCCTGTACTTCGTACAGATACATGTTGACTTAAATTAATGCTCTTATTATTTACTTGCCTCTACTACCACTACCTTAATATGTATATGCTACGTTCAATAGAGACTAAATAGCAATCATGTGATATGTAATGAGTCTTGTTGTAAATTTTCTGAGGGTATATAGAATACTATAATGGTATAAGTTACTACTAACAACACCTTATTAAAGTAATGCAATAGATATTTTATCATGGTTTTTATCATATTACTATTTGTAATATTGGATTTATTATGCTTATAATGAGAAGGGATTTTTTCTTTCAATAGCCCTTAAGTCATATACATATGGCATGGCATTGGCAATATTTTATTTAAAAATCAGAAGTTATAATTATCTGGGTATATTTTGCAAGTTCATGCTTTAGGATTATTACAATAATTTATTTTATATGGCCACTTGCACTTGATCACTGGTTCATGGTTACATTCTAAAGATTGCTTGCTTGAGTAATATTGGAAATATTCAAGGGTTAGATTTTAGTAGCGAGGCGAGGGTGTGACCGCATCTCTTGTGAATGAAATACATTCATTTGTTTTGTTTACATGTGTCGTTTTTATGATCTTGTGTATCTTTTGTGTCTGTACATAATTAGTACATGGATATCTTTGCACTTTGTATATTGACACCACGGAATTTATTGGTGGTTCCTAACCGTTGCACGAAGAGTTGGCTGTCACGAAGTCAAGTAGTTTTGAAATTAACGCTCACTTATTTAAAATTAACAATGGTTTCAGTGGACTCCATATTTTTGAACAAATAATTATATTTATTCGAATTCAAGAGCAAGCTTTCGGACCTCTACCGTGTCCATCGTCAGGCTAGTGAATGATTGATGATTGTATGATTGTATGCTATCCCTAGATTACATTATTAAGTTATTGTTTTTGAAAAAATAATATCTTTTGTTAAAATTATAAAATTATTTTAGTTGAGCAATCTGATTGTTGTTTTATTACTTATTTATTTATGTGTGAGAATCAATCTTATCATGGGCAAATTGAGCAAAATCTAATGACATGAATCATTTATTTTTATTCAACCTGCCAGTGTCAATGTTTTTTGGGGGGTAAAGTTGGGAGTGACAAGTGACAATGTGAGATTTAAAATTCAGATATTTTAGATAGTTTATTAGCAATTTTGTGCTTGATGTATAAATGTACCTCGACTCTGAAGGACCGGTCTTGAAAGTTTCTTCTCAATCTTTGTCTTTACAACAAAATTGAATGACTCTTTACTTGAGGTCTGTATTTGTTGTTTTTTCCTTGCTTGCACTTGTAATGTCATGATTAGGCATGTTATTGTACTTGATTGTTATTCGGTTACATACGGTAAATACCGTGGAGAGCTCAACGAAATGTACCATAAAGAGAATATACCAGCCTTTTTTCTAACATTTTCCTAAGGGAAAGGTTACATATATATGCATTGGATTTTGTATGGAAGGAGTTTAGAATGGTCATTTTAGTCAGCATAAAAAATGCTCTTTACATTGTTATTTACTGTTGAAAATATCTGTAGACAAAAGCTAAGCCAATATGGGAGTGACAGAGATCGGCGGGGAAGATTCTGTGAGAAAAAATTCTCTGTAAAATGAATTTGGCTCTTCACTAAAGTTTTTGTCAAAATGTAATACTTGTACGTAGCTATCCTGTATTTTTAATGGAGGTTTTGTATATGGCTACATTTAAGAAAAGTGAAGTTTAAATTCTGTAAAACATTTAATACTGCTTGGAATAAACTAGTTTTTGTATGGTTTTACTCTATAGCATAAGACAAGATTCTATTGTATGTATGCATAACTACTACCGATGATGGCTTTATCCCACCCATATGTAATACCTAGAGGGTAAAACCTCAAGTACTAATTTCACGTTGACATAAACTGTTATTGAAGTCGTAGGTAAAAAAAAAGAATGAAATGACATTAAAAGTTGTCGAGTTAGCGAGAAAAGTTGTGAGTTCCTGTGTGTTTATTAAATTGTACTTTCTAAAACTTAAGTCTGCGTATGAAAAAAATATTTCATGTTATGTAGTAGCTGCTAATCTGCAGACAGTTACAATATTACATGTACTACAGCAAATTCCTGATTGGTATTTTATTTTGTATACATACCATTCTCTCAAGTATAAGCTAATTACTTTGAGATTTATAAGGTTTGCATGACAATCGCAAGTAAAATCCGACAGCTGCTGGGTTGGCAGGGTAAATTGCAGGGAGGAAAAGTTTTTACGATTCAGTAGTAGTAAGTATAGTTAAGTAGATGTGCGTGGGTAGTGGAAATATTGCATTTTTACAGAAACGTTTGTAGAAGCTGAAAGAAATTTTTTCAGGGCCTGCATATATAGGGTATAAGTGTGGAAGTTTTTGGAATTTGCAGTTATTTCAAAGAGAACTTTTATGGGGAAAATGAATTTGTTAGCCAATTATTATCGCATACTAATGATGATCTTGATGGTTTGATGTATGGGGCAAGTAAGTTTTGATACTGGTTTTGTGGCTCTTATTTGGTTGTTTGAGTTTAAAGTACGGTCAAAGCGAAGGTGTTCAGTTCATCTTTTGCTGTACTCTCTCAACTTCTCAAAGCATATGTTCAAAATAATTATTATTCAATTGCACCTTATACAATACACAAGCAGACAAGCGATGACTTAGGGCAAAGGAAATAAAAATGAGAGGTAGGGTCAGGTGCATGAAGGTAGGTAATAGAATTAATGTGTATTAACATAGGGAGGCAAGGAGTGATGGGTTCACTTTTTAGGATGGTATCGCATTCCTTTGACTACTCTTTACTGTAGAAAATAAAATGTGTATGCAAAATTTGGGAAATAAATAGGAACTTGTCAGTATGGGCTATTTGTTAAAAAGTTTTTTTGTCCTTATGCTCTCTAAACCATGCAATGATCTCTAAAGGGAATCTCTCCAAATTTGGAGCATTACTGGTAAAGGTATGTGAAGAGCCTGCTGATCTGATAGTTTTTGGTAGGAGATGTAATGTGGACAGGTGTATTGTATGGAGATGTAAAGGGGTTTGGATTGGATGGATGGAGATTGAATGTGTTTTCTCCGTCTGTGTAGTGGTTTAAGGAGTGTGAGGGAGGAGGATGATGGATTTTATGGTAGTTTTTGGTTGTTCCAGACTTTGGTCAGTTGCACTTCAAGAAGAAGTAGCTCGCCCACTCAAAACATCTACAGAGACACAGACGAAGATCCGAAAATCCGTCGAGGTTCTTGTAGACAAGACGACGCGCAATCTGGCTGAATGGAGAACGGCAGAAGCTAAAGTATGAAAACCTTTTCGGTTATCCCCCCGTGACATTTTGTCAGAGATGTATTGTATAGATTATTTTGGATGATAAGGATGCATAGAATTACTTGTGGTGTTTATTCCTTTACACAACTGCCGTCAAGGAAAAATTATCGGATTGAAGAAGACAGATTTCCTTAATGGACTTTAAGTTATGGATATATTTTTTTCACTTTACAGGCAAAAAGACAATGTTTTTCAAGCTCGAAGGAGTTTGAAAAACTTCAGGAATCAAATCCAAGTTCGGAAGTCAGATCTAGACTTCTCAGTGTACCTCCTCCAGATCCAATTAAGGTAAGATGGGATGGGATGTAGGCTTATGTTTAGTTTATGAGGACCGTTGCAAAAATGTGTTTGCTTTGTAAGGAAAGGGAAGGTGTAATTATTTTGAATCATTATTATTGTTGAGATGCAATTGAAATTGAAAGTAGAGTATAGATTCATTCACCCCGATTTTATTTTTAGTTGGAAGCAAAAAAGCGGAAGGCTGAAGAGACGTCGAGGAGAGCTGATATTGAGTACTATACATTTTGTGTACGATCCGAACGGGCAAGGTACGTTTAAATTGTCATCTCAAAGGAATTCTGGATGATTTCCAGATTTCAAATAGATAAACATATTTTTGTAATGAATAAAGTGTTTGATGACTATGAGTAATTAAGTGTATTATAATTATTTACTGTCATGTGTTCATAGACTGGAATGGGAGAGTTCTATTCGGAATGGAAGCACATGTCTGAGGACTTTAGAAGAAGAGAAGCTAACGCTTTTAAAAGATCTCGCTCTCAAATACTTCCACTCGATGAATGACCTCACCCCAAAATTAACGAGGAGTACCGAAGTCCTGGAAGAACCTATTAAGTCAAGTAATATAGAGCAAGATATGCAAAGTATTGTTTTAAGACGCCATGCTGCATCTGAACAACTTTTGCCTGATTTCTACGCTGAAGACACGTCGAATCTCATGAGGAAGGAGAGGAGGATAGAGGTATGTTAATTTTTTTTGCGGCTTTTCATTGTATGTAAGGTAACTTAGAGAAAAAATTCAAATGAAGAAATAGTTGAGGAAATATTTTCTTGCTATTAGATGTAAAAATAGTTAAGATTTGAAATATTGAAATGCTTTCTTCTCATAATTGCAGGCCCTTCACAAATGTTTATTCCTGATCAAGCAAGATCTGGACCGAGAAAGGAAGGGCACCTTGGGGGTTGAGAATCTTGCAAAAGCAATCGCAGATGCGCCTAAAATCGATAATTCCCACCACGATATCTCGGATAAACTGTTTTATGTAAGGAAGAATGATTATTTATTCATATATTGTAGTTTTTTAGTGCTTAAGTAATTTATTAATAAATCAGGTCACGAAATGCAATTTCATGCTTGGCATTTTTAATCCTTAGATGAAGTCAATGCTATTGTATTTGGAAGCCGCCCGGCTTAAGCTAGACATAACATTAGCCGACATTGAAGGTCGACCCAAACCCGCTAATCCACTTGTACAGTATTTAAGACACCAGAGAGACAAGCAAGGACTTCCTCAAACCATTCTCAAGGTACAATACATACAATATCAAGATAATCATCGTGCCTGTATCTTGAATTTCTTCTATGTAGCTTACGGGTGTTCTTTTTTAGCTGCAGTAAATCATTACGATGTATTTCTATTATTGTTTTATGAAAATCAATCCTTCCTCTTTGTTACTAGGGCGTTGTCTGTCTGCGGTGATTATTGGCATTACTTCTACGTTTGTGTAATTATTATTACTTCTTTAATCTGTGTATAAATATTTGTGATGCGTAGGTTCCATCATGGGCTCGAGATGATTGCCTAACACCAAGTAATGATTCACCTGATTGGGGCAGTGAAGGCGATCGAGTTGTGGAAGTAATCCATCCTGATCACGATACAGATTTTGGTGCGTATTTTTCCTAATTAGTTATATAGCGATTGAAATAATTTAATAATAATGAAAATAGAATGGCAAAGGACGATTATCTTTATTTGTATTAAATCAATTATGATTTTTATTGCAGATGAATTTTCCAGCGAAGCTGGGAGCAGCGATAATGTCTATGAGCACGACGAGGATAAAGATGTGCCTTCAATAGGGAAATGCCGTGTCCTTTATGACTATGATAAAAACTTGTTTGATGAACTTACTATTCGTACAGGTGGGTCAACGAAACTTGAAAGAGGATCTTGTCATTTTAATTTTTATTAAGAATTTTTTATTGAGTGAAATAAAAGACAATAGTAATTTTAAACCTACTAGAGTTACCTTCGATGAGCAACAGTAATATATATTATTGATGCTTGATACTCACATTTATTTTTGTATGTAGGTGATCTGATAAATATTCACGACAAACAAGAAGATGGTTGGTGGCTGGGAGAGCTAAAAGGAACGGTTGGAATTTTCCCTGCCACGTATGTGGAGGAATTAGAATCTTCAGAGTGATGCTGAGACGATAATAATTATTTTATTTTGTTTAACAACTTGTTTAACTTATATACAACCTAACCAAAAAACACGTTATCATAATTTAACCAATATTAATATTAATCTTAGTTCACGTTAAAATCTTCGAAACCGAATTGATCGTCTATAAAGAGTATTTAATCTATAAATATAACTGGGATTGAAACAATTCCATTTGTTCAGTTTTTCATAAAAATAAAAGTTTGACGCAATGTTTATTCTGAGTTTATACTTCTAACCTTACATCTATTGATATTATTGGGGCATGTCAAGATTTCTATCATACGTTATAAAATAAAAGTGATTTGGAAAGTTGAATAAAATCATGGGTCGTAAATAGGATGTAAAATGTATTTACGATCCTGAGCACATGAGCAGTGACATCCTTGAGGCATGCAAAGAGGTATACATGTCGAGTAACCCCTGGCAATACAAGATTGTCTGCAATCGTCAGGCTCACATTTAGATTTACGTACCAGTAATTCATGGTGAAGACGCTTTGGCATTCTGGACCTGGAAGGGATTCCTTTGAATCCATACTCTAAGGGGGGAGGTGAGAAAAGACCAGTATTTTTCACAGTAGCTGTTGTTGTGGGTGCTTCTTCTGTAGTCGTGGTTGAACCTCCCTCTAACGCTTCAGTAGTTTCTGTAGTTGCTTCTGGTTCCGTGCTATTTTCGAAATTATTGTTGTTCCTTGGATCTATCGCAGCAGAAATAGTTTCATTTTCTGCGCCCGACTGGGTGGAAACCTTTTCTGGTGTAGTGGGAGTTGATGCAATGTTTACTAAAGCTGGTGAAGGGTCTTGCCTGAAACCGGACTGGAACTGAGGAACCATTGCTTGAGGATGTTGAGGTTGGAAATGGAAATTTTGTGTGGGAAAGTTAGGTACTCGCTGAACAAACTGATTTGGAGGTTGTTGTTGTTGATGCTGGAAACCTATAGATGGTCTAAGCTGAAAAAAGGGGCTGAAGAGACGGGGTGGATTGCCAACAGCAGGGATTGAATTGTATTGATTTGGTAGGTAAGGGGCTGGACCTTGAGGTGCTACGTGGGGAAATTGTGACTGTTGGTTCGAAGGTTGCTGGAGCATTTGGCTAGGTTGAGTACGTAGAGGTTGTTGGGAAAATTGACCAGTTTGAGAATGTGGAGGTGGAAAACGGTAATTTTGAGGAGATTGACCGAAAGCAAATGGTACCCCATGAAATGTTTGTGGAGGAAATTGCATCTGGGCACTACCTGGAAGTGGTCTCAAGGGGTGCTTGGGAATTTCAGATGTCGTTTCAGTACTTGTTGCTACCTGAGGATTAATTGATGTAAGATCAAGACCTTGTGTGGATACAGTTGGGACATCCGGTTCTTGCGTTGAATCGCCTTCTACCTCTGATCCTGCTGTCTGCAACTTAGGCGGCCGTGAACCTTGCAGTGGTTGATCCGAGTTGGGTGGTTGTGGCTGAGGTTGTTTTTCCAGCGTTTGGGCAGTATTTGCTACTACCAGTGGACCACTAGAATGAGTTTCTAAGGATGCTGGTGAAGAAGGCTCCAGCAGTTGTGGCTGCATTATTACGGAACCAGGAGGGCGTGAAACCAAAGGAGTTTGAGCCGCTACAATGTTTTGTAGTAATGGTCGAGGAGTTTGAGCGGCAATTATCCTTTGAGGTAATGGCTGCGGAGCTTGGGCTGCAATTATGTTTTGGTGGAACTGCTGAGGGTGTGGTCTTTGGGGTGGACTCAAAATTTGATTCTGGAAAGCAAATCCTGAAGGCTTTTGGAAAATTATGTTTTGCACTGGTGGTTTAGATATTTGAAGAGGTTTAGCCAGTTTTTGTTGTTTGGGAATGTACATGGCTTTGATTGGTTCTGGAGAAAAAGAGAGGGTCATATTTATAAACTAACCATACATAGTTTAGCGATAGTAGTTTACCCTTACATACTTTGTTTCACATAAACTGCTTAAGTAAATCCTTCTATGAGTTCCAGTAAGTTACCTTTTTTTATAAACTGAACGTCCTTGCATCGACAAGTCTGATCTTTGATATTACAGATGCCTCCCGAACCATTTACTACCTCAACACAAAAAGAATTGCATGTAGCCGTGGCCGTTGGGCTCCCATCGCACATCAACATCTGCGCCTGAGGCTCTTGAGGCGTTCTATACTTCATTGGGGGTTCTGTTATAGTGTTGACAGTTTCAAAAACGGTAGGTTTAACCGCCTCGGAATAAACAAACTGCGGAGGTTTTTCAACATGGGGCTTTGGTATCTGTTCCTGAAGAACTCTTACTAAACACAAGTTCATATTTTCATAGCGTTAACCTTTTTGGGGTAAAAATCGTTTTCGCTAAGCATAATTTTGCTAAAAATGAAAAAATGTTCTCTAACCTTTTATGGTTTTGTTGTTCTTGGTCTCACACAAGCACGAAATCTCGTCCTTTGCACAAGTTCCAGCTACATGATTACCCGGGTTTAAAGACCTGCAGTAGTCCGAGCAGTACGCATTTGCTGCAGGGTCATTTCCCTTACATTCGAAAGCCAATGCTAAAATAGGAAAAATTTTATTTTTAAAAACGTTCACAAAAACAAGTTAAATATTATCTTCTTAATAAACCATGTCTGTAATAGATACAAACTCATATTAATAAACTACCAGGGAAAACCCAGATGACCGAAAGGACAGAGGCTAAGAGTAAATGATTCATGGTTGATTCCTTACTGTCGCACAAGTTTTCGCTCCCAAACCTAGACAAGAACTGAATCTTCTCCAATGTTCCATCCAAATATTTTCATTTCTGGAAATCCCGAACATCCCTCCCTACAATGTTGTGCTGACAGGAATCTCTCCACGGCGTAAACAGCCTACATGTATAGGTACGCATACTTGGATGTAATAAAAACTGTTGGAATGGGGAACTTTGACCATGAGTCAAGAAAGGGAAGATATAATAACTTGAAAACATCAATACTAATCTACCTGACTGCGTACTTCGTGTGTGATTACGGAGAAATGGACTGCGGCTAATTGCTAAGTACATACCCGTAGGGCATTGTTAGGCACAAGGTGTTTCGGGACGTACAATGCAACCTGCGACAGAGAGAACCTTTTGTAAAGGGATATAAATAATGGCAGAGATTCCCAAGAGCAAAGCCTTGGACTCCAGGGAAAGGACGGATGGACGGAAAACATAAAATTACACATGATAGATGAGAAGTAACAAGTTTATTTTCTCGTACAAAAGGTCTACAGCCAACAGAAGTCATAACAATGAATACCCATACTTCAGCATTCCATCTCGAAAAAAAATCTTTTTGACTTCAAAAACACATTCAAAATAATAATGGTCTTTTCTGTCAAGTAGTATACAATAATATAAACCATTAGAACAATATTACGTTTAAATGCAAATTCAAATCATAAATACAATCTATTTCCGTATTTCAATAGTTATGCTATGCGTGCACTGAAATAACGACTTACTACAACTCCAAGTTCTTCATACACTTCAAATAAACAAGTTCAAGGCTGGTTATTATTATTACTCTCAGTACTCTCACTTGGAGGTACAAGGTACTCCGGAATTCTCTGCACTTCAAATTTGGTTACTTTTAAGCCAACTCCTTCAGGAAGATTCCGTTCAATGTACTCAAGAAAAGTGTCTGCCGTTGACCCCGTCAGTTTATGAAGGTTAATGAATCGATGGTAAGTACGAACTTCATAGTGAACCTGGTGCTTCTTATGAACGTGAACAGACCTCAAAAGGTTGAATCGAAATTTATCTGACTTTTCCGGGGCCCACCTCTTCCCAATAGGAATTCCTAAGTGAGTTGCAGCCGCCACCACAAACCATTCATAACTGTCTAGCACCGCAGGTTCATACGCAAGAGCTTCTAATTCAATAGTCTTGTATAATTTATCCAGGCGTGGTCCTTTAGGCTCTTCTGGAGATGGCAATAAACTATCCTTTAACTTAACATCTCTCGTATGTTCTTGAATGGGTAAAGGGTCCGTCCACTGTAACCAGTTTGAACGCTCGGGATGTCCTCCAGGGGATGGTCCAGGAGCTGGTTCACCCAAAACCTTCCTGGGTTTGTTATAACAACATGCTTTTGTTGTCGTGGATAAAGTGCAGACTTGGAGCTGAACAAGTGACCTCGAGTGGACTGAGCGGAGCATCATCTAAACAATTTTCATAAATCAAGGATTCATTATGTACATCATTATATGGCTGCATACGCACGAGTAATATCCGACAGGTTCGAAACGGATTATGCAGCGCTCCCACTTTTTAATATCCCAGTACTTGGAAGTCCCGTACGTACATCTTAAGGTCTTAAGTAGGTATTGGTACCCAAAAGTGTCAGTCCGGATCTAAGATTTTTTGTACTTAAATTTCATGTCTGGGTTAGGAACCAGAAATGTTTGCTACCTGCAGCTCTAATTAGGTAATCACTTTACAAAGTAGCTAACTATAAATCATCCAACAACGACCGGACAAACATTTAATAACTCAAAACTCATGGATCAAAACCAAAAATTATAATATGATATCATGTTCCTACAAAAAGTACTGACCCGAATTATATACTAATATTATTTAATGTATCAACGGTATTAAATATAATTCGTAGATTTTTAAAAACTACTATGGTTCTTACCGTCAAAAATAAATTTCAAGTGGATTTGTAATTCTATAACCAATAAACGACCAACTATTCTAAGAAGTTCCCCCGAAGTTTATTCTTTGAATTGTAAGTGCGCTGAACTGTAAAATCACATAAATATAAAATTCCACAGATTTGTCCGTTTTGCTCAAAATCCACACTATCCACAGTCCAATTTAATGTGACTCAAATCTGAAAAAATTAACTTCGGCACATTTTCGTTAAACTTCCCGCTTTGCGAATTGGGATTGGGACGTTCTATTTGTCTGCGAATGCCTACTGTGGCTCTGGGTATATTGCAGCTGGATGGAAGTGAACGGTCGCCTCTAGCCTCTGTAAATATATATTTTTGCAGGAAATTATTGCAATCAAATAATTATTTCGGATTTACTTATTTTCATGTAAATCTCTTCGATGAAAAAACCTAGCTTATTGAAATGATAAATGAATGTTGCAATACGAAAAGCTACAAATGTGAACATTTGACTGATTTGACCTGACCAACCTTCATATGCTGCACAAAAATGTTTGATGCAATTTAGACCGGTCCCTAAAAAGGGCGTTAGGCGTTACAGGTCGAATATTTGCGGAAGACTTATGAATGTCCCAGAGGGTAAATAAATGATGGTCAAGTAACAAATTATTTATTATCACTGAAGGAGGTACATAAAGTAAAACGGTCCGCTTTTATTCCAATAATACATGGGAAGTCATGAAACACTAAAATTCAAATTATTTGCTAATCAGCGATCTTCTAAAACCAATGACTACAACCGATATACTAGAATTTTTATTCACACGATTAAAATCCATGCGTGGGGATGCAATAATTGCGAGAAATAAAAAAAATCCCTCGGAATACACTGCGATTGTTGACTTGTGGTTGGATTATTACAGAATTTAATAAGTTGACATCACGTTCTGCGTATAACTTTCACTACAGTGTATATTCATTATTTTGAATGTTTACATTTTGAAATTCTAACAAATTTATTTATTTTTACTAAATAGCCAGGATCTTAGATCTTAGCAGGGAAGGTACCTTCCTCAACTTGACTCTCCCATTTCTCGACCCAAGCATTAGGACACAAGGACTTGTAAACTTTCTGAAAATATTTGCATGGAGCGTAGTCCTCTCCCCTGAGTTTGGTACAACGCTTGTAATCAATGAAGCTGGTGAAGCAGTGCCTAGAGATTAAAAAACCATAAAAGGTTACTTGGTCGACCTTTGGAATTTCATTCATTTTTTAAACATTTCCGAATTTTTAAATGCGTAAAAATATTGGAAATTAAAATTTTGAGGGGTTCAACGTCCAATAAATTAGAACATATTTCTATGGAATAAATAATCAAAGAACTGATATATTTATGGAAATTAGGTCATACGGTACTTACTTCGTTTGATTTTGGTTAGGAAATCGAGGATCGAATGGAGCAGTCTCGACTTTGATTTCATCGGCCATGGTCAGTGCAGGAGGCATTCAAAGGCTGATGACGAAACTGTAAAACAAATAAGAAATAATTTTTATGGAAATGTGTTTCATTAATGGGTTTTATGACTGAAATTTTTTCGCAAACAAAAACACACCTTTTTCAAGTTATCTCAAGTACTCTGGGCTCTGGCTATATAGCGATTCAAGATGGAAGTGGCGAATTTGGAGATCACCGCTGTACTGCTCGTCGTCACGAGTGTAGAGCTCCTCCAACACCCTTTCCTGCGAAGAACTGTTAAGAGACAAAATGTACTTTACTGTTTGGAGGGTAAACTTTGTGACCAAACATTTCGTCAAGGTGATAAAAATATTTTTTTGAAATAAAATTAGAGGTTGCTGTTTCATCAGTTACGTTCACATGTGAATTTATTTTAAAACATTATTAGGCAAGGGCAGATTAAGTTACTTCTTAACGATGCAGAGGAAACGAATTTTCTCTGAATTCTCTAACACTCATCGTGAACACCCGTATTTCGGTGATTTAAGTCTCACATATTAATCGTTATGCAGTATGCATGCGAGATATGTGTACACAGGAAAATAATGGATACCGTCCAGGTGTAGACATATGCTCTTTCAGAATATGATAATAGCGATTTACAGTCATTTAATTTAAGGTCAAAAAATGATCAGAGTTGCTAATGGGCAGAAATGTTGAAAGTTATAATTAATTGTGAGTGTACGTAAAGCGCTTTTTCAGTTTTAAAAGGAACACAAAATCTTTATTCAGTCGGAAGTTGAAATATTACTATTGCTACTACAAACACACGATGCATTATGCATTTACTTCATGACTTACGAGATTACTTTAGCGATTACAAATTCTTCCAATTCGAATTCTATATAAATAGTTGTGTGGGCTCACTCAAGCAAACTGCCATAAAGTAGTTAAAATTTTACTGTTTCGATACCGCCTTAGGCCGGACCAGATCCTCGTAACCCTGGAAGAAGTAATAGTTAGGTAAAAGTTTCATGTTCAAACATTATTTTACTAGCAATGGAAGTAACGGGGAACTAGTTTTCCTCTTTATTTATCCTAATTTACGGAATAGTTCGACATACCATACGGATCATTTTTGCTTCCCATTTGCTCAAGACCTTAGAATATTCTTCCATGTGTTGTTGGTACTTCTCATAAAAAGGAGCCTTTTCTTGGTCAGACATGCTTCTCCATTTTTCACTTAAAACCTTAACTCTCTGCTGTGCTTCACCAGTCGTGGATGGACTACTAGACTGTTGAGAACTTAGAAACAGAAGGAAAGAGCTCATAGGCTTCTTAGGTTTTTTCATTTCATCCAGTAGTTTTTTTCTCGCCAATTTATCTCGCTTAAGAGCTTTGGCCGTCTTTTCTTGTTCTATAGCATTCTTCTGTTCAGGTGTGAGGGATTCATTGTATTTTTCCATTACCTTTGAGTAATTCTCACTTTCTTTCTTGAATTCAACCGATAGCTTGTCCTTCTCGTTCTTATCCAACTCGGCCCAGCGTTGCGAGCAGAGTTTCATGATTTCTGAAATCCAATCAAATTAAGCTTGCTACTCATCATCATTAAAAAAGTCCCTATCATATCATCAGTTGAAAAATCATAATTACGAAATTACGATCCTTGAATCCTATTTCTTTCAACTGAAAAGAGAAAATTTTTAGATAAAGTGGTAAGAGTTAAAGGCAAAGTTATCGACATTTATATTGTTAAGTAGAAGTATCCAGAATTTCAACAGTTGTTTTATACAGTCTCGATTATCGTACAGCGTTAAAAGATGGTGCAATGATTTGCAAGTATTACATATAAACACAGCGTGGCGATTATTAATTTATTATAAATGCTAAATGCTAAATCTGTTTAATTAAACAGTTTAATTACTATATGCTGAGTCGGGCTATTCCCTTTGGAAAGCAGTACCAATAAAATCCCATGATATATACATATTCCGGGGATTCTTCCGTAAGCGGTCGGAGGGGGGTGTTCCATAAGCGGTCGGTACTTCCGTAAGCGGTCGCCGCTTCCATAAGCGGTCGGTACGTTAAATAAAGTGATTAAAAAGTAAAAATAACAGGAAAACTGGGATTAATTATAAAAAATAACATTCGCAGCTTATTAGCCTCTGTATTCTAAGTCGACCAGTAATGTGATATGCGAAATCAGTATTTCTATGATTGGCAACCTAACCTAACCCCGTCAGGACGAGCGAAGGTGGACAAAGGTCGTAGGTTACTTTTGATACTCAAAGACGTCCAGTGAAATATTTTTGAGGTTTCAGTTAGGTTGATTTGACCTCTAAATCGACCACCTCGCTGATTCCTCGTGCCTACGACACTCGGGCTCGGTGGTCGATTTAGAAGCCAAATTAACCTAACTGAAACCTCAAAAATATTTCACTGGACGTCTTTGAGTATCAAAAGTAACCCGACCTTTCCCCACCTGCACTCGACCTGACCACCACCACAAACTATCCCCAAACCTTGTAAAAAACAAAAATATTGAATCAGCGATTATTGTGACAATAATGGCCAAATAAGTTACTAAAAATTCGATTAATTATATTATTATAAGGTATTCAGTAATAAGTAGTAATCTATGTGAACAAAATAAGTTTTTTTGGAGCTTTGGAACTAATCACTGTTGTATTTCCACTTGCCAAGTTATTTTCACTGTTTAATCACTTTATTTAACGTACCGACCGCTTATGGAAGCGGCGACCGCTTACGGAAGTACCGACCGCTTATGGAAGACCGACCGCTTATGGAACACCCCCCTCCGACCGCTTACGGAAGAACACCCCATATTCCCTTGAGTGTCAATATACCTGTTGGTTTCTTCCCGGGATTCTGAGTCGCCACTTCCGATCGAATCGCCGTAGCATATTTTATAAACGGACTGACGGGTCGTTTCATAGGCTTCTCCGGTACCCCACTTTTTGCCTGCGTCACTTTTTGTCTACGAAAAATAAAAAAAATCATCTTCACCTACGACCATTTTTTCTCAATAGATATAAAAAGTTTATCACCTAATTGCTGTATTGTTACGAGTTTCGGTTTCACGCTTATTTCAATCAAGCTGAAATACACGCGTCTTACAAACACACTCACCCATTTGGACTCGGCGTACTTCAACACCCAAAAATTATTTTACATTAGATAATATCAACTTCTTCCAACAACACTTTACAAATCATCTAAAAATTTTACGAACTGTGGTAACCTCGCTTGGACGTTTTGACCTCCTGCTGTCGTCGTCCCTGATATCCGCAGGTTCTTCAGACTATTTGCGATCCATTTGAATGAACTCATTTTTCCCTGGAGCCTTCCCACACTAAATACTTTATTCAAACTCAAACTCAAGAAAACAATTTTTTATCCCCCTACTTTTTTGAAATTTTAAACGGATTCAATAGCTTGAAGTTTCTTTCAAACAATATTATAAAATAAATCCACGGCTAACGCAAACGCATGCTGCACTGTTTACACACTGTCCAAGTCCAAGGCTGTGTCCAGGTCGAGGAGAGCTGCAAAGCAGAAAAAGCAGAATGTTTTTCTTTCTAAACTCTTTTTCACTAAAATTTCAATATTTGGCGGGATAAAATACCCCAAAATTCAACGAATCCAATGAAGGCGGGAGCGGGAGGTGGACACTAGTAGGAAGAGTTTACCTGTGAAGGCGTTCCCCTCAGACACGTTAGCCATAAATGGAAGCGAACTCACGGTCTTTCTTGCTTGCTGCAATTATACAACCGCTCTTTTTCTTTTGTCGTACAAAGGCGAAGAAGGACTTTTCGGTCAAACCTCTTAGTTCGTTCTTGTTCATTCACGTTGAACATTTGTGTGGGGAAAGTGGTGAAGTTGACATTTGTCCAGAGTCTCGTGGAATTTTGGAGGGGATTTAAAGCTATAACAGATAAATTATAATTATTAAAAGTTGTTTTAGTGAAGTTTAAAGATAATAAATTAAATAATAAAAATGTTTGAGGCAAAACTTTTGGAAGCTGGAATTCTGAAGAAGGTTTTGGATGCAATTAAGGATCTTCTGAATGAAGCAACTTTTGATTGTAAGGGATTTTGTAATTTAATGCATATTATTTTTAAATATTTTGGTGAATTGTTTTTAATGAAACTGTTGTTTCGCTGACATACTTAATGGGGGAATGTTTTTGTTTAGGTTCTGAGTCAGGACTCCAGCTCCAAGCTATGGACAGCAGTCACGTCTCCTTAGTCAGTTTGAATTTGAAAGCGGAGGGATTTGAGCAGTACCGATGTGATCGTAATTTGTCCATGGGGATGAATATGGCGTCGCTGGCAAAGGTGTTGAAGTGCGCTAACAATAATGATATTGTAACGGTGAAGGCACAGGACAACGCTGATGTGGTCACCTTTACCTTCGAGAATACTAATGGAGATCGAACCTCGGATTTTGATATGAAATTGATGAATTTGGACCAAGAACATTTGGGAATTCCGGTGAGTGGGTGGAAGGATGTGATTTTGGGGGGAAAGGAGAGGGTAGAACGTGGGGGTGCCGAGTATGATTTTTTGTTGTCTTTTTATTTTTAGGAAACTGACTATGCTTGCACAATTAAGATGCCCTCAGGAGAATGGTCTAGGATTGTGAGGGACTTGTCACAGTTTGGAGAATCTATTGTGATTTCTTGTGCGAAGAAGGGAGTTCAGTTTTCATCTACTGGTGACATTGGAACTGCTAATGTGAAATTGGCTCAGACTTCTAATTCGGATGAGGAGAGTATTTCTATTGATCTCCAGGAACCTGTCACCCTGACATTTGCTGCAAGGTAAATTATTACGATGGTTAGTTGTTTGGGGTTGGTGGAAGTTCGGCGGATAGTTAATTTTGGAAGATGCTCACAAAGTATTCACTACATTTTAGATACTTGCAAGCCTTCTCGAAAGCGGCTGGACTCTCGGATCAAGTCGTGCTATCCATGTCGCCGGAAGTTCCGTTGGTAGTCGAATTCAAAATCGGAGACTTGGGTGCCATTCGCTATTTCCTTGCTCCTAAGATCGAAGATGAAGATAATTAATTTTATTGCCGTAATTTAGTACTTCCGTTCCATCTCTGTTACTTTACTGTGGGCAAATTTACTACTTGAATTTAGTCTGTTTACACAAGTTTTTAAAGTTTTTTCCGAAGATAAAAACATAGTTTTCTGTGCCCGTCATTTTTGCGAAACCATTCCTCGTTTTTAATAAATATTTGGATTTGTAATACTTACTCCGCCGACTTGTAATTGAACTGCGTCCAGTGGGGTCTAGGACTATTCATCCAAAAACAATTTCAGCCAACAGTTTCATCCAATGAAATTTCAGCCAAATATTTTTCAGCTAAAACTAATTCCGCCACTACAATTTTCAGCCAAGAAATTTTTGAGCCAAATTATTTCAAGCCAAATTCTTATCAGCCACGAAATTTTTGAGGCAAAGAATGTTTTTCAGCCAACATTTTTTTTAGACCACAGCATTTAAAACCTTATTATGCCGTAAACAGGTATGTTCTTTGGTTCTGGAAAATGAATTTCCGTCCTGTAAAATCCTACCGATTCATATAGAATCCTTACACTTCCACACTACCGATCCACACTTTTGCCTGTACTTCTCAGCATATGAGTGTGAATCAAACAAGAATTTCTTCTTCCCCCTGAACGTTTCAATGAATTTAGCCATATTGCAAATCAATCTAAATTTGTTTAAAATACTAATAAGAACAACAGAATTTAGCAGAGTTGTAGAAGTGCGCAAACTAAATGAAATAATGAATGTCGGACC
>JAQFXU010000851.1:0-38931 GCA_034693705.1 Spatulosminthurus flaviceps
TATTGTCCTTTGTAGACTCACATGGGTTCATTGGTCACTTCTTCTCTCAACCTTTGTCCAATAGACTTTCCTTATAACATTTGAGAGTCTCCCTCCCCAATGGATTTGAACTATAGGATATTTATTATATTTTATTTTTTCTCACTTAAAAACTTATTCTTGTTCGAATTTTTAATACACACACACTTATGTACCACAATGCATAGTACCTTTTAAATATAGTGGCAAAACAACATCAAGGGCATATATCTCACATGGGAAATCCCTCTCGAAAAACTTTCCCCTCCAATTTTTTCCAAGTTTTTCAATGGAATTTTTTTTAAAAAGTGGACTTGAGAATTTTACCAAATTTTTAAAATCTTAGCTATAAGGTAAACATTAGCTCTGAAATCCCATACTAAACCAAAGCCCCAGAAAAGTTATCCCACTTGTTTTAGTAGCACACATGAACCCCTTACGTGTGAATCTCTTCATGTAATTCACTCCATATTAATGACTCCATACAATAGCCCAGACCCTGTCTCATTTAACGATTGTACTTTTAATAATTGATTATTGTGAATATTTTTTTATCCCTTAAAATATTAATCATTCCTTAATTTCACGGAACATCCCATCATAATATCCTACTTTCAAATGCATTTAATCTCATTGAAATTTTTTCATCTTAATTACCCCTATAGAATTTCATATGTTTATTACAAGCTAAAGTTAATGTCTCCGTCATCAATAGTACAAGTAGTATGTAGTTGTGAGACCAGAAGTCCTCATAAAAAATCCATGAAAAAACTTTTTGGAAATTGGGGGAAGGCATGAAAAGTTAAAGTTCCAAGTGATTATTTTGTCATTACGAAAACATTATACATTTCACTTGACTTCATGGTAATATATTGCCACCTCACACCGTACCCGTATAGCTTAACAGCATTATAAGTTAACATTTTTTATCTTACCAACACATTCCAACATTTGATTTAAAATATTTCAAGCACTTTTTTCCACTCATTAGTGTTTATATAGGGAAAGAGTAGTAAGTATAAGAGTAAGAGAGAGAGAGAGAGAGAAAAAAAAAAGTCCGTCCTATTTCATTTCTTACCTGTGAGATCCTTTTCAAGATCCCACAAAAGTTAATTCTCAATGGTTTTTTAGTACAAATTAATATACGCACTATTGAAATATTATGGGAAATCATATGGATTTAAGTATATATGTATTTCTATGAAAATTTCTCTGTATACTTTTTACACCTGATATTTTTTATAAAAAATAGCATGAATTGACACGAAACAGGTGTGCACCAAGTAATGGTAATGCTCATGACATTATGCATAGGTACATACGCAATATGAATTAACATATACGTACATACGTTGAATAGCAGTATCTGTCCCCTCATTTCCATTATATTACAAGTGTATTGAGAGGAAAGAAAAGGATCGTCAAGCTTCCGTCAGAAGGTAACTTAAAAACAAGGATCGAGACTCAAGGAAAAAAGAATAGTGATTTAATTTTTTTGAGAGAGATTTTCAAAAAGAAGCACCTTTAAACTTATGTGGTCCATTGAGAGAGAAGATACATAGCGTGTCCCAGTCCAAGACAAGACTCTTATCATCATCACCACCCACTATATAGCTTCCAAGTGACGGACATAGTAGTGAATTTCATATACAAATACACATGGTTGAGTGACTCATCTAAAGAGGCAGAGTATATAATCCATTGTATAATCCATTTTTTTCTACCAATTTTATACGACGGACACGCATCCCTGCATTTATTTGCATATAATAATTTCCCACTGTCTCTCTCTCTCTCTCTCCTATCCATATAGTAGACTTGTTAAAAAAATATACACACACATATTACATATAAGTAGTAGATCTTTGAAATAACTCCATGTAATGCACCGTTCCTTCACACACATTGTCTCTGTATTTATTCAGAGCTTCTTTTCTCTCCTTGTGATTTCAATGGGAGGGAGGGAGAGAATTTGACAAAAGTACGTACACACACTATTCCTACTACTATTCTTGTCACTCAAGAAATTACTGTTTATACAGCCCTACTGTTTCATTCACCCAGAATATATCCGGGACTTGCATTCTTTTTCCTTCCCAGGCATTCCCATTATTACCACATGAGTTTTTCTTACTGTACTTACAAGTATAGCCAAATATACAGTGAATAAAATAATATGTAAACTATCAAAGGTCAAAGATATTTTCAATGGAAGGGATACGTAATTGCGTCAGTGTTCAAGTCATGATTAACTGTGCAATGTTCCTTCATTCAAAATACTTTGAGTGTCTTTGAACAGATAGAGGTTAGGGAAATTCGTGGAAAATGTTTTTTTGTGGGATGAGAGAGTATGATAAAATCCCATGAATTCTTCTTAAAGGTTTCAACATTACAGATGAAACAATTTGAGGAGAAAAAATTCCAAGTGTACTTGTAAGAGAAAGATGGAGGAAATAATTGTCAATATATGTATGAGTGCTATTAAATGATGTATAAGTAATTTTTTCGGCTCTTTTCCTTGCACTTGACCTCTTCCCTGTATGCATTTATGCAAAAATGCAATCTTACTCGAGCATCTAACTGGGTGAGAAAAAAACACGGAGGATGGTTTTTCATTATATGATAATATGCATGTCATATTCCGAATATTTAAGAGCAATGGATTAAATGAGGCAAAACTTATGGGAGAGAAGGATTTTTGGTACGGGAGATCTGGGTTATGCTTATCATGTGTATTTTGAAGAATGACATTTTCTCTATTATTGTGTATGTTAGTTGGGAATTGCCAAAGGAGCACATATGCAATAATTACTAATGTGCACACAAGTAGGATAATCAAGTTAAAAAGGATAGGATCTTGGTTTTTTATCCCATTGAATTCTGTATATACGTGATTAAATGTGAATCATGTGCGTAAATATTGGGATGATTTGGAATGAGCGTGTACGCATTTTATATGGAAAGTCATAAAGGATTGATGATAAAGATAAAACCAGGGGAAAAGTAAATTGCCCCGTCCATTCCATGTAGTATGTAGTTTGCTACAAGTCAAAAACAGTTTCTCATTAGGATATCAACACATACAGGATGGTTGACAAGAACTGAGGGAGAGGGAAGTGTACGGCGGCGGAGAGAAACGGAAATGAAAATTCCAGAATCTCCCCTTCCTCTACTCTCCTCATCTTTATTTTTACATATGTATTTTGCTCAGAGCTAGAAAAACAAGCCGAGTTGACGTATATTCTATGATTAATTAAACATTCTATATATAAAGTATAACTGCTCCAAAATCTACTAAAACTATATTCCATGCTCCAAATTCATAGGATAGTGCATGGGGGAATCAAAGATTAATATTTCTACTCTAAATCTGATACTAATCTCATAAATCCAAGATCTCACTTGGCTAGATTGAACATGAGTGTATACACACATGCTAATGAAGGGTAGGACACCTCGAGTCAATGATGTCATTATTTACCTGTATCTTTTACTCCTCTCCGATACGCATATTAAAACTTCGCATCAAAATGTCCAGGACTCCACATAATAATTGTGTCATTTTAGTGAGTATACGAATCACACGTCAATTTTCACAATTTTTCTATGAGTCCGGGCAACTTTAAATTTTTACCATTTCCTTTATAGCATTTCCTACTTTTTATTAAGTTGCATCCTTTTTAATCATAAAACAGTCGATTAAAATTCCAATTATGTACGTACTAAATTACCACTACTGGACATAATGTTGGAGGAACTGATGACGCGTCACAATAAATGTCAACAAAAACCTTTTTTCTCCTGGTGTCTAGAAGAGCCAAGGTAAAATTAGCCACAACGTATACACATAAAATATTATATAACTCCATTGCATGTACATACAGTCTAACCTGTCTATAACGGCCGTCTCTATAACGGAAAACTGGTTATAGCGGCCGAAATTGTTTTGCCCCGGCAGAGTTCCATATACCCTAATATAATAAACATGCGGAATTGCCGCCATGGCTATAAGGAAAAATCTTTATAACGGCCGGGTTTTTTAAGTCCCGCCACGAGAAAACCATGCGAATAACGGCAATATTTTAGTCTGGACACGTGATGTCAAAAATAATTTAGTGTTCAAGCAACTTCCATGCGCAGTTTAGTTCATACACACAACGTATTTGTTACGCCTATTCGGAAATAGTCATAAAATGTTCGATGCAAGGATGTCTGTAGCTCCGATTTCTTTGTAACTGTCTCTATTACGGCCAATGGCCGTTATTCAATAGCGGACTCTTGCTATAACGGCCAAAATAGCCCCGTCTCTTGAAAGGCCGTTATAAAGAGGTTAGACTTTATATTATACTTTAGTATACGAACACCAGCAAATATTTAACTTTTGTGCACATTTAATAAAAACGTCCCTCTCTCCACAACTTTTACCATCAACCACCATATTATGTATGGGAATGAAAAAGAAAACTTGAAGATTCCAAATCAATAAATATTTGAATACTTTAGTAATAGCTAAAGCTAAACACGTACCATATAAAATCTAACCACCTAAAATTAAAATACACTAAAAATACCAAAGACTATCAAAGCCATGTACTTTGTAATACCTGGATGGAAACTGTAAACAGCTTCATTACCTCTATTGATTGAAAAACTCCCATGGTTTTTGTAACAGAATTTTTAGAGTAAGGGAAATCAATATCCGCTACGATAAAATTGAAATGCTAATACATTTCAAATATTGATACCATCCTAGACATTTAAAAAGCGTAATATAAATGTAGAATGAAGATCACGCGGTGGCTTTCGTCCCACACGTATTATACTAAAAAGTAAATGAAGACCATGCACAGGAAAAATTCTAGGTCCTACTAGAAGAAAAAAATACATGCAAAAATATCTGTAGGAATAAATATGCATACAATGTATAAAAAAACCTCTATATAATAAAATGAATGACAAGGGTAAATCATGGTTGAGGTATGATTAACATAGCACTAAAAAAATATATTATGTCTGTCATTGATAAGTATAAATAAGTATATGGTAATTTACAATAGAATTATATTATCATTACTATTGTCAAGATTCCACTCAAAATCCATTCTCATTGGTCAGACTTTTAAATCCTTGGTTTAATTCTCGTGTGAAATCCAAATCAAGTTTCTCCCAAAGAAAAAAAAATCCTTTTGACACTCACAGTATTATTATATACTCTATCATTTAAATACATATGAGCTACATATATACATTTACATTATTATGTCTCCCATCCTTTACGTCAGATTTGTATGCATGTCAGCCATAATATATAATAGCAAGAATCAAAGTTAAGTTACCAAATAAAAATCGTACAATAACCCACACACACACACACACACACACAATCTTTTAGTTCCCAAGGATTGAGAAAAAAATGTATAATGGTCTAGTTGAAGGAAACAAAAAAAATCTCATAAAGGTTATTGGTAACACCCTAAGCCGGGATGGCTACAACGGTTAAGACCAAATTAAGGTTATACTTATGGCCAGGGACCAGACGGAGCTTCCTCATGAATACTATTGAGTATTTTTTTTTGCAATCTCAGTGAAAAAAAATCGATTTTAGCATCCAAAGTAAGTATAAAAAATAAGATACGTAGGAGTATCTGTAGGTATTGGGAGGGGAAAAAAATATGATTTTACGCATGAGGATGGCTTATTTTCTAATATACATTTAATACGGAAAAATCTTACGCTACTGGCCACTCTCTCTCTCTCTCTCCTTTTTAATGCTACTATGATTCAAGGGTTGGAGAAAGGGGAGGGGGGGAAATGTAGGAAAGAAGAGAAAAAATTACATGGTCCGAGAGAAAAATCTTGCCCATAGATAATCCCTAGAGGACAGGCCTACGTCAAGGTTCAGCATGGATGAAAAATCTGGAAAAATACACATTTTGACTTGGTCTCTCTCTCTCTCTCTCTGTAAGAGGAGGAATTATCATTGTTAGGGAAAAAAATCAGAGAGCCTGTCGAATTTTCCCTTATAGCTTCTTCTTCTTCTTCTTCATCCAAACCTCCTCCCTCTCTATACATAGAGCTAGCACTAGGTGCATACATGCATTGTGAAGGAGCAGAAATAGTTTAGATTCAATAACATGAGGGAAATGCTCCACACTCGAAAATGTTAGTAGGAATTATTGTAAAGGGAGATAAAAGGATGAGACCTTAGCCCTTGTGTCTTCAGTTGAGGGAGAAAAAGATATAAGTTGGTTGAGAAATCGAGGGATCACGTTGAACCTGGATGGAGATGAGGGGAGAGAGAGAGAGAGACAGAGAGAAGAGAAATCTACCTTTCTCTCTCTTCAAGGACTCCACTGGGTCAGAAAAATCAATGGCTTTTAGCTCATAATATTATGACCTAAGTCTCTCAGTCCTCAAGTCGACAAGTGTAAATAGAGAAAATCCACATTTACTCCTTCTCCTACATACTGACTTTCTCTTTTTTCCCACATGTCTTTTTTAACCCATCCTACTTATAGATTTGTCCTAATTCCCCGCTAAACCACACTTTTTTAAGCATCTACTTAAAATCCTTTAATATTTACCTTGGACATGTGAACATGTTTCCTGGTGAGCCCATCATGGAGTGGAGGAGACTCAAGTGAGAGAAAGTAGCCAAAACTCCAAACCCACTCTCACAATCAGTAAGATTCTTCTGGACAAATCCTTCCCTTTATTATTTTATTGCTCAATCATTTTCTCATTTCAAGGGAAATTCTAATACAAGGTCTAAAGTCTGTGCACCTTATTGCAGGGGAAAATCCCAAGGATGAGTACTGAAAGCTGGCGACAATTAACTAATTTCCTCATGTATTAAATCCATGAATGTAAACTCTTGAAAAAATTATTTAAAAAATTCCAAATTCAACGTCTCTCTCTCTCTCTCTCTCTCTCTCTCTCTCTCTCTCTCTCTCTCTCTTTATAGGAACAAACCAACTATAACAAATGAAGAGAGATATTATAAATGAAAACCGCAGGGAGAAGACCTCAAATATTATTAGAATAGTACGAGGAAAATTAATTTCTCCCAAATTTCCCCATGACTTAGTGAAAATTACCGCAAATCTAACTGCGGTCCAACTTGTCACTTTCTCTTCCCTCTCACCATCTGCTCATCCGCTTCCTGAAAGTAAAGTAAATCCTAAATTAGGAAGGATAAACTGTAATGAGCACGGAGTTAAGGAAATCTCTCATAAAAAATTATACAATTCATATTATTTTAATATTACACAACAAGGGGAAAATTGAGCTAAAATCCTCCCTTGTAAATTTAGGGAATTCAATTGGTAATATGGGGGGTAGTGTTAGTAGTGTGGTAGTAGTAGAAGCGTAGGAAAAATCCGTCTGACGTTATTGTGAGCAAATAATACGAGGAAAATATTCCACTCATTGACTCATTTTGGGAAAAAGCTCCCTCGTAAATAACCATATGGGAGGAATTACATGGTATCAAGTCATTTTATATGGGAAAATCATCAAAGTTTCTACATCACTACTGGCAATTCTGGAGGGAGAGAGAGAGAGAGAGAGTGCTCCAACTTGTAGGAGCATGTTAATAGTGGGGATAAGAGAGAACGTTAATGAAAAAGGACAAACAGACTTGTAGAACAGTTGGACGTTGTAAAAGTACTCGAATTGATGGTTATAAAATTACACACATCTCTTTACATCTGTATATGCAGACACACACACACACACACACACACACGTATTTCCAATGATGATGCATGAGGAGGACAGACGTAGAAAAATCCAACTTCTGGGAATATAGGGCTACTTCTTTGGGAGAAAGTACAACCCCTAAGGAAATGTCTTTACCTATGTGAGTTCAAGAATATATAAATATATGTAGTAAACATTTCTAAGCATTTATCTACTACTACTACTACGTAGTAGGTACTTATGCACAGATATAATATGTTTCCATGTATGTACATATATACATATACTACATGCATGGGTAAGTGTAAATGCATGTAAATCCTCAAGGTTTTGCATGTACATACATATTTTTAGGTACGTGTAAAGGCATAAGATTGCCTATATATGTACATACGTAGGTGTCATTCCTTGCACATAGGTTTGACTGTATGTATGTACATGCATGTACATACATATGCATGTATGTATGTATGTATGTACCTGTATAGTGGGAAAGGTTGCTGGCTGGATAATAATTACATGCGCAAGTACTAAAAGAGAGTTTGGAGTGTGATGTAAGTGATTTAATTTCCATATACAAGGGAGAAAAGAAGAAGAGGAAAGTTTGGTGGGCGAGGCGGGTTTGTTCATCGTCGGACGTAGAAGTCCCGCCCGCGTTCCCTATCCCGCGTCCGGGTATATAGAGGGTCACTCTCCTTTCCACACTTCCACAGTGGGTTATTAGTTTGAAAACGTTGAGCACTTTGATCTACGTGCTCTTACCATTTCCACTCACTCTCTCTCTCTCTCCGACTTCCTCCTCTCTGTTGTCTCTTCCTCAAAAGAACCCAGAGAGTCTCAACCCTTTGCCGGAAAATTTTTGGACGTCTATACGAAAAAAGAACGGGTTCGAAAAAAATTACTCTATTTTTATTTTATTTTATTTTTTAATACTTTTTCTATACAAAATTGTTAGAGATTTTTCCCCATAAAAAAATTCAAGTGTATAGAAAGGAAAAGTTGAGAGAAAATTTTCTCTCTCTAATTTTTGTCATTGACGTGATTTTCCTGAGTCTCCGTTTAGCTTGGTAAATTTTGAAAAGTTGCTTTAAATTAAGACAAAGTTAATTATTTAGATAGTCCCTCAAACCCTTGGATTTTTTATTGTGAGACGTATATCTGTCAAAAGGAAACTTGTTGGTATTTGTGGAATATGCGTGTGAGTGTGTGTGAGCGTATGTGAGTATTTTGGAGTTAACTAGAAATGTTTTTAGGTGGAAGGGAAATTTGAAGCGGTAGTGGTATTAAGATTCATCAAAATTGCACAATTATTATTTCTCTATAAGATATAAAACGTACGGACTTTCACTCTAGATTATCCCTTATGAGTTAGGAGAGGAGGGAAGGGAGGAGTAAAAAGGTGTGGAGAAAGCACAAGCTTTTAACACACTCATTTTAATTTATTTAAGCAGCCCCTACTCCTCTTACAGAGACACTTCTTCTCTAACTCTACATTCCAACTTGCTTGACATTTTCAACCAACATTTAATTACAAGTTGATTTCTACACACATACTCTTAGACAACTACTAGTGGAGCTTTTTCACAGAGTCGTGAACAAGTGCCTTTCCAAATGAGACAACCTTCTACATGACAAGTAGTTCCTTCCTTTCTTCTATCAAAATCCTTTTAAAGCTTTGGGGTATTTTGCATCCATTCCACCTCCCTTCTCTCACTCGCTCAAACACACACACACACACACACTCTTTCCTACACACACATACATAGACACACTCACACACACACTCCTATAAACATTACCTAGTTTCAGTTTCATTTCATTAATTGATCTTGACGTGAAGCTATAATAGTAGAAGATTCCCTTCACAATCTCACCTCTCCAATTACACCATATAACGTACATATATATATATATTTATATATACAAGCATTTATTGATGTAGAAATTGTGCTGGTTGTTGTGTAAGCTCCTGTCAAAACTGTCATACTTGTGTGGTTGTTAGCACGCTGTCATTTTTGTTTTTAAAAACTAGATAAAAGTGGTTCCTTCTTATGCCCATGTACATGCTTAGGTTAGGGGAAGGTAGGAAGGTAAAAGTTGATGGGTGATAATTTCCTAATAACTTTTTCTCTCTCTATAATTTTCCAGGAAAAAAACTATTTATTTATTTATTTATTTTTATACACATATTTCCTATACTGAGAGAGACAAAAATTATTTCCTGGGTAGGTTAAATTACCCAATTCCTGGATTTACCTGGTTAATTCTAGGCTACAGTTTCTAGTAATATAGGAAATTTCTGGTTACAGGACGCTCCTGCTGTGAGGAAATGTGGGTTGAAATTATTGGGGAAAATATATAGGGAAGGGTAGCTTGAATGTAAATGAGACTTGACTTTGTTTAGATAAACATTTTTATGTGTTTTGTAAAACTATGTGAGGGGATTTAAAGCGTAGGAATAAGTTCTTTTTACATTACAAGTATATTGAACAATTGTTTTTAATGGGTCTGTTTTTACATGGTCTTGGACCTTGTTATTACATTGGTCCTAAAATTTATCAAGGAAAGTTATGTAAGGAGTGGGCTGATGAAGCAAATAATTAATCATTCATTTAAAGGCACGTATAATAGCTCCCCCCTGTAACTGACTGTAACGGAAATAGGAAGATTTTTAGGAAGGTGGGAAGATGTGATTGATTCGATTCAGATAGGAAGGGACAGGCTGGAAAACCACTTATTCATCTTATTCTGGCTCGTCTGTCATTATTATTGAAGGAGGGAAAAGTCAGCACTCTTATATTATAGAGGGAGAAGAAGAAGAAGACGTACGTGAGTGCTGCTTTTAAAAAGAAAGTCAAGTGAAAGTTTTGAAGGGGAAAGCTTTATCCTTTGTGGATGTGTGGGTTGGGTAGGATCCGCTTTTCAATATCCTCATCCTATGTTCTCTTTAAACAAACTGTGGATTTGAACCCACAAGTGTAATCATTTGGTCTTTAACATTTACAAGTGTTTCAATAAAAGCTTCCATTCCTTCAACTCTCCCCACTTTTTTTATACTATAGATTCTATAGTAAAGGTAAGCTCTTTTTTTAAAGTTCAAAAACAAAGTTGATTCTCTCTCTCTCTCTCTCTCTCCAGGATAAAAAAATTCCCCTATTTTTTTCTAAAAAAGGGTAAAAAAAAATTTAGAAAAACTTTTTTTTTACGAATTTTATAAAAAAAACTCCTTTGAAAACTAAAACTTTCCCTATATTTTCCCTACCTTTCCACTTGATTAATTCAAAAATAGGGGAAAAGATTATCTCAGTCAGTGATAAAATAAATGGGTGGGACATAGTTGGAAATTTGTTGGGACGTTAATAATTGGAAAATAACAGTGTTTTTGTTTAATAGTAAAAAGGGGAAAATTATTTTAGTTATTTTATCCCCGCTCCACTAATTTCAAGGATTTCCTTATATGTACGTGTATAAAGGGAGGAGGAGGAGATGATTTTTTAAGAATGTTATCTTCCATAAATAGGACATTTATCACTTGAAATGTCCTACTTCCTCTTGCACGTGATGCAGTTAGAGATGCATAAATAATCCAGATCCATATATGTATTTTAGTACTGAGTAGCTCAAAGTATGTGGGCTTGTCTGAGGGAAGGATAAACCTAGGTATGTGCTAGCATTTCTATTACCTATTAATGTAACGAAAGGTACAGTACACACATTAACTTTAATGATCCTCCACACTCACATAATATATGTTGTGAGGTCAAAGAAAATAAGGAGCTTGAAAATTTTGTCAGCCTCACATTTTCCTCTCTCCCTCTCTATATCTCAAGCATTAGCGGAAAAAATAGAAATCCTAAATATTCGAATAAATTGCACAAGAACCACATGTGACTTTTAGGACATGCTAATAAAAAAAATTCTCCCCTTCCTTTGACTTCCAATGTCTTACTCACGTTCAAAGTCGATGCAGTTCCTCAGGTACATACAGAGAGTCTTTTTATTTTGACCTGATATTTGACTGTTAAAAAATTCAAGAGACACACACACACACACACACACACATACAAACACAAGGTTATACTAGGAGGGAAATAAAGATAAATTTTAATGGTACAGTGAACACATTGAATAAAAAGAACAAGCCTTCCTCCTATTACTGTGTGTAGTATATATAGGATGGAAATCTTCCCGGAATTTCCTTTTCCATCATGACGGAATCGCATATGGTGGCACATGAGAAAGAATTTCCCAGTTTCAAAATGCACACTCAATTAGACTGATTGTCAGGTTAGAGTTTAGGGAGGGGGGTGCTACAAATAGTCAAAATACAATTGTATCAATATGGTGCAATGAATGGGGGAGAGAAAAGTGAAAAAGGAAATATAAAATCCACACACTTTACTCTCTCAAATATCAACTGCTCCTTTCGTACACGTTCCTAATTATAGACACGTCATATGTTTAGTATGCGGGTAGCCCGGAAAAGCCCTTTTACTCAAACGCTCTTGACCAATCTAACCATTTACCCTGATATTAACCTCATATGTGTATTATCCTTGTAAATTCCATGGATCAGGGAACCTCTAACTTGCAATGTACGAAAACCTTTTCTATAAAAATTTGTATATTGTGAGTGTGTGGGTGTGTATGTGTAGAATGTATAAATTACAACGGGGCCACACTCACTTGTCTAAATGGCTAATCCTATGGTATAGCATAGCCAGAGAGATAAATCATGATGCTCAATTAACTCACTCCAATGTGAAGTCATCATCATCATTTCATGTAACATCATATCTCTCTCTCTCTCTCTCTCTCTCTATTCTACCACTTCAGCCAGCAGATTTTAAACTAGGGAATTACTCTCAGATTGAAATGTGAAAAACCATATTGTTTCACAGCCGATTGACTATCCTCCTATAGACAGCCATTTTACCCTGTGTTAGAGACCCTTTATTTTACCATATAGGAAATAATTCCTATGAATAAAGGGGGTAATTTTCTCAGAGGAGTTAGAATCATTTCAACCATGAGATAATATGTCGAGAGTGCTCAATATCCCAGTCAGATGCAAACAAATAAAAAAAAATTCCGAGGTTGTAAACTCATCCAAGTTAATAATTCCTTGTCTCAAATTACATACACTCTTCTTCCTATTCAATTCCCTACATTTCCATTTCAATATCCTCACAAATATCATCTCAATTTAATACTGTAACTTTCTTTTCAAATCTTTCCTTAATAGTAGAGATTTACAATATTCACTATATGAATTTTGTGCCTTTCCTTCCTTCCCTAGGAAATTTCCCTCCTCTCCCGTAAAATACATATTGGACAAGGAGTATGAAAAATCAATCAATATGTAATCATTTTTACCAGCAGGATTTCAATGACAGAGGTCGAGAGTTGTTAGGAAATGTTACAATAATGTTACATTTCTCAAAAGCATTTCCTTTACTAAGGAGGTAAAAGACAAATTAGTAAGACAAAATCCAATTAAGAAATCATGGAGGACACTTGGAATTATATTGGCGTTATAACGGGGAAAGTCTATGCTACGGAAGCATTTGTAAAAGAATGAGTTCATTTAGGAAATTCCTTCCTACCAAAACGCTAGTATACTCCTTGTCGTACATATGCCATCCTTTGAAGAAAAACTTTGTAATGATTTTTTATGGGCAAATCATTAGACACTTTACTTTTCCCCCTTATTACCCATAAGCAAAGTACTTAGGGAAATTATAAGGAAGGCCCTTTCTACACATCAGGTCAACCATTAAAGAGGAAGTTTGAATGATTTGATGAGAGAGATAGAAAAAAAAGGTTAGTTGTAATTTTTTCCTTGAAAAATGTGTTAACCCTTTTTTTGTATTGCAATTCCAATTGGCGAAATTATTGATTGGATCAATTGCTCTCGTTTTTTTCCCTCTTCTCATTCCCATAAACACGTAGTAAATTTGTTGGAATTCTTACGCACTTATTACCCCCGTCATTTCGTATATCAATCAATTGATCTTTTTCTTATGGCATTTCATTTGCCTTCCGGCCCTACAATTCTGACAGGAGTCTTTTTGTACATATGCCTTTTTTATCATTGGAGTTTTTCCCTAGTTTCCAAGCACATTATAAAAGTATTGTAAAAGCGGAGGTAATACAATATTACCATGTACATGTTCACATTAAAATCCTCTCTTCCTTATTGCATTTGGCCAAGGGGACAATAAGATGACCACATTTTTTTTTACATATACTTTCAGTATAGTGTCTGGCCTGTTGCAGTAATATTTCCAATTATTGTCCAATCTTCTATTGACATTTTGTTACAAGTCTACTTTATACGCCTGAGCTGGATGAACCTAAAGAGTTTTGACACTTTAGTTACTCATAAATTTCCTCTTCGTATAGTAATAAACTTAAATTGGAGACATAACTCAGTGCAATTAGAAGCTTGTTTTTTGTCAAACCATGGAAATGTTTGTAAATTTAAAAAAATAATCATTTTTTTCTTCATAGTACACTTGAACAGCTACAGAGAGAGAGGGGGGTTTGTAGTCACAAAACATTTTTTAGTGACAACCTGATAAACATTTATTGCATCGCGCACCGTACAAATATCACACACATATTCCCCTTTCACTATATAATAAAGTCGCCAAATAATTATCATTGTAGAATTTTTCATTTGACAACGGACAACAACATTCAATGGGTGACTGGACGAGTAATAATAAATTACTATATAATAATTATCCTATACATACTTGCTTCAAGGCCAGTATATAAGAGGCAAGTAAGTAAGAAAATATGATGAGAAAAAAAATTGATCACTTTTCAATACAATGTATGTAATTGGGAAAAGTCTCTACTATACCCCGCGCTATATGTACTACCAAATGAAAAATGAAAGCTGATTTTTTTCACATTGTAATTTGATATTGCAGGAAGAGAAGAATACTGTGTATTAGCATTGTATGATGATTTACTTTAATCGGTGGATTCTTTTGCTCCTGTCAATGCTTCTTGCTGTTGTGGTTTCCACATCACAAGAAACAAAAAATACTGTTGATGAAGATATTGTGATTAAACGAGGTTGGAAAGATGCGGCTGGTGGATGGGGTAAACGGGGCTGGAACAACATGCAGGTATATTCATTCGTCTACAAAAACATGTACCTTTCAATCTCCAACCCTTTTATCCATCAAGTATACTCAGTCAAGTAAAAGTCTCAAGTACAATTTCTCCCTTCAATCCCTTCACACACACACACAATTCCTCTTTATCTATCGGAATCAATAATTTGTAAGGAAACTTTTATTCATTTCCTCCTTTTCTCATACAAAGAAAACGCACACTTATTCAATTTATAATTATTCAACTTGTTCCGAAAAAAAAACCCTTAAATTTTTCTATAAAGATTTCTCAATAGAATTATCATATTATTGTCTCTTGGAAATAATTATTAGCTTTAATTCCCTATCAAGTCAATTATATTAAATTCCTCAAGCATTCCACCTTTCATTTGAAGTGTGACCATTCTATAGGACGCTGTCATAATAAGTTTTTAGAGTGTACGCACTTCTCAACACGTCTTTCAGCGTCTTTTCAACATCCCCTTAAATTTTATGCATGGTGTAGGAGCACATGATCAAGCCTAATGAATTTCAATGTTCAGAATGAGATGGTTAAATTTAAATTCAATAATTTTATATTACAAATATAGGGGAACTGGGGAAAACGTGGTTGGGAGCGGCTGAACCCAGTCTGGGGTAAACGAATGGCAAACGATGAGCCAGACTTAGAAGACTTTTGGGACGGAGTTGAAAAACGACCAGATGATTGGCAAAATTTGAAAGGTAACTCTTCATAATAAGAGTGTGTGATTGGTCATTGGTCCATAACATTCTCTCCTATTCCCTCTTTTAACTCACTAAATAGCTATATAACAATATAGGATCTCACCAATGTGTGTAAGTGCTCAGAGGGGAAATTGTCCCTTGTTTTTAACTTCCAATTTATTGTGATATTGTTAACAGCATTTTCTTTCCTTACAACCTTCACACACGATTAGTACGTGCAAGAGTAACTGTATGGACCTGAGTAGGGGAAAAAGGTTATTTGACAAGTGTAAGTCATATTATTTTATGCACATGTCCCACAAGACGAAAATCCCAATAGCACTAATGCTCTCTCTCTCTCCCTCTTATCACATCCCCATTGAAAGGATAGGCTTTAGTAAACTATAGAGATTTTACTATAACCACGTATAGGCGAAATAAGTAGAGCGGATACTACCGCAAGGAAGCATTACCAGAGAGGGGAGTATAGTGTAAGTCAAGTAAGTTATTGGGTGAGAAAATCAGGGAGAAAATTCCATGAGTATTTGACATGGAAAGGGGGAATTGGATGATGATAATATGCAAATGAGCAATGTTCTACTAAATACTGATTTATAGGCATTTACTCTAATAATGAAGCTATAGCCCGTGCTTTGATCACTATCTCACGTCATAACACTATCGTCATAAAAATAATAGCAAATTATGTATGTATATAACATTTCTTTCTTATATATACATAAATATATGTATTTACAAGGATGAGAAACATCCTCCCCCACCACCACCCCCCCCCACATTATGTACACAGGTGGTTGTGTATACAACTGTATTAAGGTCTGCTTCTGCCCCAGACTCTGTGGGCAAGAAGAAGATTAACAGGGAAAAAGTCAACTGGACCAAGGGAAATTGAATGGGGTGGTGGTTGGGAAATTTTTATTGCTTATCGATCCATCACACACACACACACACACACAAGTATTATTCCTCTTGAATGTATAACTCGCATATAACCTACTCACACATATATATTTATCTTACATTTACAATACTAATCCTCACACCTATAATAAAATCCTCTGGTGAGTGGAACTCTTTCCTCATTTCTCTACTGGATAGTAGTAAAGACTTGTGGCAAATAGAGCTTACATAAGGGTATAGAGACTTCAGCCCAAAAGTCTGACTCTCCTCGATAGGATGAATAATCATGGAAATTGACATGGACTTGAATGGGATTGGGAAAAGGAAAAAGAGCGTTTTTTTCTCTTCATTCATCCTTACACTTTTCTCACCCAGTCCATTCAAATATTTACATTTGTCTATTTACAACTTTGAAAAAAACAATTACTTGGATTTTCCCATCCTTCCCGTACACCTTTTATTTCATTTGGTGGATTTGTGTGTTTAAGGGCTAAAATCCAGGCAAATACTACTATTCCCCATCTTTCATAATAACAAGGGGGAAACTAATGAATTGTGTCATTCCTTCACCTCCTACTCTCGCACAGTCCAAATTAGAGGTCATTCCTGGAAAAACGCACTCTATAGTCTTTCTAAACTTTATACATACTACACGGACCTGGTAAAGAATTTAATGGGTGATATTTTAACCATGGACATTACAATACTAATAAAGGTTTGGAAATTCCTCTGAGACCTACGAAGATTTTTTATGGGCGCAATTAATGAAATGACAATTTGATAACAGGAGCATGGGGGAAACGATCAGCTGGTCAAGGATGGAGTAACATTAAAGGTCTCTGGGGGAAAAGATCGTGGGGAAATATACAAAACTCTTGGGGAAAGCGTTCAGCAAATGGTAACTTATTTTAAGTCTGATTTTACAAGGGCAATGAAATTCTCTCTCTCTCTCTCTCACACACACACACATTCCCTTCCTTTCAACAAAAAAAAAAGTCTCTCATTCTCTCACACACATACACAAATACTCCTATGTGTCTTTTAAAATCCATACTACTAATCTTCCTACATGGCCCAACCTTCCCTAAAAGTATAATATTTAAATATAAAATTTTAATCAATCCTCCACATTTCTTACAGATGACGATCTTGATGCGGAAAACCAATAAACGTGTCTCTCTCTCTAATTTCTCAAGAATTAAAATAATAAAAATTATGTCTCTAATTTTTTTTCTTGTCCATTACAACAATGAATTTGGATTTTTTTTCAAATATTATTCAAATTTTTGAAATAATTTGGGAGATGATTCTTAAAATAATAATTACTAGTCTGGGAAATAAATACATTACCTGAAATGTCAAGCCAAAATCCGTTTTTTCTCTCCCTATGCATATTACATAGTTAAACTTGATTGGATTGACTCTATATATGCAAGTATAGTCTATTAGTACTATAATAATTGATTATTATTCTATGTTAAAAACAACATGTTTGAAATTATGTCTCTCCCTTGTACAATTTTCCAGCTACTACTTATTACTTTACTATACAAACACAGTATTTACTATAAATGCCTACTTACTATATACTTATGTATAGATTATAGCCATATGTATATATTATTACATTATAGGTCTTGACTGTAAAACTATGCAGGCATACACTAGCAGTGCAGTGCTGGTTAAAATAAACTTTGAAAATTTTAATAACTTATTTTTCCTCCTTTTGAAAATCCTTTCACTGAATTACTTATAATGACATTCTACAAGAAAATATTTATACCAGCAGAGGAATTATAATTGATTGAAAAATGTCACCTTCATCAAAAAATATACATAGGAAACATTTTGCCATGTTAATGTACACATTAATCTCGGACTTGACTCTTTATTGCTATATACAAGGTATGTAAAAAATTTGATATGGAAAAGGAAAAATGGAATTGAGATGACATAAAAGTGTAAACAAGAGCAGCTTCCTTTCTATCTTTAATATCGAGTGCATTATACTTCTAGCCTTGACTACGTTCTGCCCTTGTGACCATGGTGGTTGCACGCATGGATGTAGACATTAAATTATATGTAGAGAAATATCCCGCCTGGCCATGTGTAATTCCTTGGAATGACTTTACTCCATTTTTCTTTCTTCTACTTCTTTTGGCTTCTTCTTTCTTTCTTTGTTCCCCCTCCTCTCTCAATATGAGCCAATCCTCTGTAAATTTATGGTTTGAATTGAGTTGTAAAAAAATATGTAGTTATAAAAATATATACATATGCATAATTACATATATGCAGAGATATGTTATGTTTTAAGATATCGATAAAAATAATTATTGCAGATGAAAAAGAAAAAATCAAAATGACTCTATTTATTTTCATGTTAAATATTACAATCATACGGATATGATGATAGCATATAATAATGTGGACAATTCCTTGTAAAAATTAAAAATTCTACTAAATGTATATAAATATGACATACAGGCTACAAAAATAAATAACTACTGTGTTCCTTTCTAAGTTTAAAAAGGATCCTTACATTTCTCCATAATAAATTCAATTGTTGGTTTTTTTTAAAATAGTTCCACGTTGGACGTGTGGCTCTGGACTAATTTGTCTCATTTTTGCAAAATTTCTTTCATAGAGGGGTGGTGGATTTATTTGGGGGTGGGGTACAAAAAAGTGTTTTTTTAAATTTATTTTTGGATATTTTCCTTCTACAGGTAGGGTTGAGAAAAATTGGAATTTTTTTTACAAAACTTAGGTGGCGAAAAAGGCCAGGTGAAATGAAGGCCGGGGGTAAATATAAGGGCAAGGGGCAAAGAAGGTCGGCTTTTTAGGCAGCCTTGTTAGCCCCCTAGCCCCGTCTTGCATTGGCAGCCGAGGAGAGCACACGCATTTTGTGAGCTCTCCCTGACTGTCATAATCTAGTTAGGACAACTTCCACTTTTTTTGTCCTTGTGCCCTGCCCCGTCTCTCTGCACAGGGGACCGGGACCTGCTGGAGCAGCCACTCCGTCCCTGTCCTGTCTCGCCCTCAGGAGGACTTTAAACCCCGGCTGAATAAGCTAGGGAGAGGACTCCTGTGGTGTGCTGGTATCGCCAGTGCTTGGGGTTGTTGTTGCTTCGCTTGAGGGCTGAAGAAGTCCTCCAAGGGCGGGCTCCTTGTACTTTGGGTACCTGCCTCTTGACGACGGTGGCGGTGGGTGTCACTCATGTGGGGAACGTGATCCTGCGCGTCTTTTAACTTTTATCACTTTGCTTGGAGCTATCTTGTTCGAGGGCTGAAGAAGTCTTTCGAGGTCTCCTTTCATTATTATCTATAGGTTAATAACTTAGATTATACTGCCTAATTTGCATGTTCAGCTCGGCTCAGTGGATGCTAGTACGGGGTTGCATGCAATTGGGATATACAGGCAAGACTGAGGGTTTTGGAATTGGATATGCAAATGAGGTGTCCCAATTCAATATTTTATATATTCAATATATTGGGTTCACCTTCACTGCCATCCGTGTTGTAACAAGTAAGGAATTCAATTCTGGGCGATTGTAATAGGTCTTAACATAGACTTCCGGCACATCCACTTTCTGGCAACAACGACACTCGCAGCCTAAAAGAGCCCGATTACTACATTCTACTACTACTAGCCCCCGGCCTTCTTTGTGCCTGGCCTTCTTTGTCACGGGTCTGTTACACACCAGCGGCCGCTTTAGGATGTCTTCCCTCCTATATGGTGATTTTGGGGGAAATATATTTTCTTACAAGTTTCTAAAAAATGGAAATTTGAATTAGCAAAAATAAGCATATTCGGTTCTATTTTGCAACAATCGTAGAAATTTCTGTGGATTTTTAAAAAAAATCCCTTTTTTGGTTGTTCTTAGAAAATGGATAAATTTTTCTCAAACTTTGATAAAATTTGACAATGTGTTTGGATTTTGAGGAAAATTTATGATACTTTAAAAGGTCTGCTAAGGTAGTGCCCTCGACAAAAAATGTACTTTTAGTTTTATTTACAGAAAAATATTTTGCAAAACTTTGTGCATCAAAATTTTTCCAAAATTAAAATAAATTTTGACGATCAAATTTTTGTGCTTACGAAAGTCAGCAGTTTTTTTATAATTCATCAAATCATAAAAAATCTCAAGTTTGGGAAAATTGTGGGGGGATACATACATTAACATTTAAGCTATACTTTCTTGAATATTATCCAGGAGGAAGCTATAATTCGTCGGCTAAAGTGCAAAAGGGGCTATAATTTTGTCTTTCTCCGTAACGTTTTCTCCGAAAATTATAGTCCCTTTTGCACTTTAGCCGAAACAATATGGTGCGAAAATGTACCACCACCTGAATCATGCGATTCCGTCCCTATTCCTATTTCATGGGCAATTTTATGCAAATGGCCAAATTTTAGACAATGTTGCCAATTACCCAAGAACAAGTCGTAACTTTAGTCGTGGGTTCTGCAATTGGTGAGAAAAAGGGTCTGCCCACAATGTTTTTCTAGGTTAATATTTGTGGAGGAAGTTATGAAGGGAGAGGACTTTGAAGAAGAAAATCTGTGAAAACTAAAACTTGAGGAAATCAAATTAAAATTCATAAGCATAATATGCTATGTTTTCATAGGGCACACTTGATGTAAATGTAGACTCGTGCTCAGACACATTTTGTCAACGAGGGCAAAAAGGCAAATGGCCATTGTGCATTTCCCTTGAGAACCATATGGTGGTAAATAGATAAATCCAAAGAGGGGAAATCTCTCTACGGAAAATATCCTCATATCTTTTTCCAGAGACAGAGGAAATTAATTCAAAGAGCAAGAGGGTCTTTGTAACTTCTTTTAAATATAAATGATTCACACATTTCCTATGGAACGGCCCCCCGTAACAAATGTCTACACTCATGTCTAGCATATATACAATAGTAGAAACTATCACTAAAAATGTCTGTGTCTACAACTACATAGACTCTCGCTAATTATCACATGTTATTTCCATTTCTGAGCATATTAAATTTATCCGGTTGTTGTCGAGAAGCCAAGAAATTTTTTGTTTCCTTATCTTTCAGACAATTCTCATCAGCTTTGGTCCTAGACCCGTGGAAACTACCCATCATCATAATTTCCCTCCCATTATGCAATAACCTTCGGTTGAAGAAACAAAAAGCGTGGAACTTTAGCCAAATTCGCAGTTTAAACTTACACGGACTCAATTCTTGGAAAGGACAGTAGAGTGGAACGTGGAAGTAACAGTGAAGGGATTTAAATGGCAAACATTTAATATTTGATGATTATCACTGAATAATTCATTCCTTCTGGGCAAGAAAAAAACCAAGCTTTTTTTGTTGCATGTATGTATACATAATCATAATAAAGGACTCAAAGAAAAGTTTACTCGGAAAAAACTTACTTCCATTTCTTGAGACTTCCTTATTTCTTCCTATAAAAATACACTTGCGCAAGTAATAACTATTTCCGCCCGGATGAGAACATATGGGACAAGTCATCTCACCCAAATAAAAGCTGAATGAATGAATAATCAATGCTTCTTCCTTTGCACCACATTTATACACATGTATTTTCTCCCCTCCACACGAGACTTATATTATTAATTATTACTTTTTCGTGAACATTTTTCTCTCCTGCTGGAAAAATTATTAATTCAATATTTTGTACACGATAGGACAAATAGGGTGTACAAGTTTCTTGGAAAACATTAAAGCTTCTCAACAAAAATCTTTTCAAACTCGGATGTCATTTTTTACCATATATTTGAAACAATGATTCATATAAAGAGTCATAGGTATACAAATAGTTTTAGCAATTCATCCTATATTGAAAGATTCGAGGGAGGGTGCAATGGAAAATATTGGGTGTATCGGTTCTCATTATTCTGCATTAATTCTCACTCACATCGGAACTTTGACTGCATCTGTAAAAACTTTCAACTGCATCGGAAGAATTTTGATTGCAATTTTTGGATGGCCTTGGAAAAAATGGATTGCATTGGAAAAAGTTTTGATTGCATCGGGTGGCATTTGGATTGCATGGGGAAAAATTTCCACCGTGTGGGAAAAAATGTCCACTGTATCGCAAAAATTTCCAGTATCGGGAAAACTTTCCACAGTATTGGAAAAATGTTTCGCAGTATCGGAACAAGTTATAACACTAGCGGAAAAAATTTGGACAGCATATGAAAAAATTGGTCGGAATTTCAATTGCATTGGAAAAAATGTCCATGTCATATAGCCCAAACCATGAGTCAAACGGACCCATAAGATCACATCTATTGCGACTTGGGAAGTCTTGGAAATCCATGACGTCACCGGCCTCCTGAAGTGAAAGAGATTTTGTTCAGTTTCCATGCAGCTATAAACCATTCATGGGAAATGTTGTTGCACAAAATACTTCCTTGCTTTAAAAACTGCGTTTAAGGAAGAATAGAGGAAAAGAACAAGAACGTAAAATGCATTGGTTTTAAAGAGGACAACGAACGGAGAGACTTTCTGAGAGTGAGTGATGTACGAAAAAAATCCCTTCCTTATAATCCCTTCTTCTACTCTTTACCTCCCCACAACTCCAAATCTCACACACACACATATACAATGGAAATAATAATAGTAAGAAGGGAGAGAGAACTGAATACGGAAATCATTGAGCTGGACATTAGCTACAGAGATGAGCATGTGAATGTGTGTGGCTCTGTGTGTGTGTGTGAGAGAGAGAGAGAAAAGTCAGGTAATTGTTATCAAGATGAGTGTGTAGGGATTGCACGCATTTACTATTACAGCAGGCATATTACTTTTTACAAGTCTTTTACGTCCTCCTCCTACTTTTTTTATATTCTCATCTGGACCCAAAAGTTTCTTCATCCCCTACGAAAAGTCCTCTTCCTACAATAGTTGACTCCTTGGTCCTTGGAAATATTTAAGGAACCATGGCATTTAGAAATTCCCTTGTTCAGCACCACGCTCCAAGTACCTTGCAATTTCCACTGTGTCAGCACCATAAAAACATATGGAGATTATTCACACATGTATTTACTCCACACTCCTTACAACTACAAGATACACAACTTACAACTACAAACAAAGACACTATTATTTTACTCAAGTACTTCAGTTTCATTCACTTCCCTCTTCAGCCCCCCTCTCTCTCTCTCCACTCCTACATACTACTATTCACAACAACATTAGAAAATTAAAGGTCCCACTGGACGCGGAAAAAGAAACATTTGGAAAAATTGGTAGAGGAATTAGAGCTTTATATTAATTAGGAGCTCACTCAGAAAAAAATATACTAAGGAAAGAAAGGGTAAAATTACTCCCTTTTCCCATTCTCAAAAGGCCATACTTTGTTAGTTTTAATTTTTACTATTTATATTTAGACTCTTCTCTCTCTCTCGCTCTCTCTTCCTCTGGGTCCAATGCACAAGAATTTGTCCTTTTACTATAAAGGCTTTTAACGAGGACGTCAATGTAACTAATAATCTACTTTTCCCCTGAACTATTATTATCCTTTATGATCTCCATAGTTTTTCTTATGTGACTGGGGGCGGGGAAAACCTTGAATAATTATAATAGTTGTCTCTTCCCGAGAAATTCCCATACTTTCTTCCTTTCACTCTCTTTGTCTCATCAACATGTTAGCCGCTCTTCCTAGAAGACTATTTCTCTGTAGGATTTTACTCCACACGCTTATTATTGTATGTAAATGCATAATGTACGATGAGCTTTGAGAGTTGAGTTGGAGATAATGAAAATGATTCTCCCTATGAGATGCATTTAAATAATTCTAACCCAATAGCTTACTTAATGTTGTGGTTGAGAAAGTCACAGAGTTATACTTTAGTAATGAAGACTAATTTTCAAATGATTGAGCAGATGTAATAGGATAGTGGGAATGAAATAGAAGGATCAGAACGATTTGTATTTTACTATACTTGCATCTTTTACTTGACTGACTTGGTGGTTGAGGAGGAGGACTTGAGGGGAAAAAACTTCAAGGAAGAACTTGACTGACGACTGACTGGGATAAATGGGAGTAGTTTTGTTTTCCGACCATTATTTCTCCCAGCTCTTTTCAAAGGAAATGCCATGAATTCGTCCATCTTCTTCACAAATAGTACCATAAACATTTATAGGAGTAGTAGTAGGAAAACACAGTAGGTTCAATTCTAAGGGAATGTGAGAATTCCTGGTATGAGGAAAAACTAGGGAAGTATTAAACGCACTATTCTCCCCCATAAACATTATTAGCCGTACAATTATTCCATTAGCCGGAATTCTATACATTGGAGTTGAAGAATGTTCGGACCAAAGGTTTTTTTGTGTTATTTCTTCTCTTTAAAGATCGTATTGGTCAACATTTCTTTTGCTGTAGTATAAAGTGAGTAAAAAGTGAGTAAAAAGGGCTAAAATATGAATGAGTTGTATTTTCCAGCTCTGTTAGTTGAAAATGCTCACTTACATTTTGAGGTTCCGGAATTTTAACGACGCTTAAGCTACCTTGCTTTTACATCATCAACCGTCTAAATAAAAATCTCATTCACACAGATATATCAAGTTCATAGATTTCCTCTAAGTTTTACTTTAATCACATGAGCCAAAAGTTTCATCCTTACGTCCGCAAAGATCTCATTGAAATTGACCACATTATTATCTACACTGCCAAGTGTATTAAAATTGCATTTGGCCAATCCGAGTAAGGAGAGGTAAATGGACTGTTAATAGAACGTCAATAATTCTATAGCTGTACCACAGAGAGACTATACGAGGTGAGGTAACAGGTGTTGCCTAACATTTAGCATTTTTTCTCGCAAATTCTCTCAAATTGCAACTTTTCAATTTGGTCTCATTATAAGAGATCCCTTGCAATTCTAATCTTTGGACACGAACTTTTAGTGAACCATTTTTTCCTCACATTAAAATCACATGATCATGGTAAATATCATTGTACTGTCAATTAAATACTGTCAAGGAAAATCTACTTCCGTCATCACAATTTCTATGGAGAAACATTGAAAAACAAAGATCCATCGAATCAATACGGGTGCATCTATAAATAATAATTATTATATTGAGTAAGTCCACGGGGAATATGTAAGCCCAAAACAACATATTTTTTAAAATAAGTCATTTTCTGCAAAATTAACGTGTGCTGGGTGGCATAAACAACGGCGTTGGAATTTTTGTAATAGGTTAAGCGGGTACGGAATTATGGCCAAAAACGTCATTTTTTGTATTTAAGTCTGTATCTCCCGAACCCACGGGGCGATTTGACTCATTTTTGAACTTATATGTTTAAAAACATATTTTTCAGCGCAGGTTTTCACCGTTTTTGGAAATTCTAAAAATTGGCTGAGAAATAGGGGCAAAAGTAGTTAAAAATAGGACTGAAGGCAGTATCTCGAGAACCAATGGGGCGATTTGAGTCGATGTTGAACTAATACGTTAAGGAACATGTATTTCAGTGCAGGTTTTCGCCGTTTTTGGAAATTTCAAAAATTGGCCGAGATATGAGAGCTACTTCTCGAGTTACAGCCTAAAATCCTAATTTCCTCCAGTTTTTTCAACTTTAGCTCTCATATCTCGGCCAATTTTTGAAATTTCCAAAAACGGCGAAAACTTGCACTGAAAAACATGTTCCTTAACGTATTAGTTCAAAAACGACTCAAATCGCCCCATCGGTTCTCGAGTTACAGCCTTAAATCCTAATTTCCTCCAGTTTTTTAAACTTTAGCCCTCATATCTCGGCCAATTTTTGAAATTTCCAAAAATGGCGAAAACCTGCGCTGAAAACATGTTCCTTAACGTATTAGTTCAACATCGACTCAAATCGCCCCATTGGTTCTCGAGATACTGCCTTCAGTCCTATTTTTAACTACTTTTGCCCCTATATCTCAGCCAATTTTTAGAATTTCCAAAAACGGTGAAAACCTGCACTGAAAAATATGTTTCTAAACATATAAGTTCAAAAATGAGTCAAATCGCCCCGTGGGTTCGGGAGATACAGACTTAAATACAAAAAATGACGTTTTTGGCCATAATTCCGTACCCGCTTAACTTATTACAAAAATTCCAACGCCGTTGTTTGTGCCACCCAGCACACGTTAATTTTGCAGAAAATGACTTATTTTAAAAAATATGATGTTTTGGGCTTACATATTCACCGTGGACTTACTCATTGCAATAACTTTTGTATCCTAATAATTAGGTTAATTCCTCCCGAGCAGGAATTTTATTAGGTATAATTTAATTTAGAGCAATCCCGAAAAAATCCTATTCTTATGTACATAATTTAAGAAATTTTTGAGCCCTACAAGCATTTCATTAACTAATCAGACACAACTTGAAATGAATTATAACCAAAAGATTTCTAAATTCTAAATCCACCCCGATGTTTGCAAATATGACAATATGTTAGAGAATTAATACAAGAGATTATTTCAATTTCCCTATACATATAAATTACGAATAAATGGAAAAATTCTATTAAAATATTTGATTCCAAAACATTAGACTTTTCTCACCACTTCATTTCTCTCTCACTCAGATTAATAATAATTCGTGACAGAGCATATAATTAGGTTGAGTCGGAACTTTTGTTACGTCGTCGGTCTGGATATTATTGGAGCAAGCCCACAGGAAATTTTGCAAGAGAAAGAACGTCGTAGAAGAAGCAACTCACTCAGCCAGAAGGTATATATAGTATATGTACAATCTACTCGTATATGTACCAACTATGGATAATCAACTCCTTCCCCAAATTTAAACAATGTGGTTTTTATGTATGAAAAAAAACATCTTGACATATTTTCCCTTAGAGTAGAGAAATTTTCCATGGTACGTTAGTAATTTATCTGTGATTGCACCTGATGATCCTGTTGAAAATCCGAGTACAGAATATAACTCTGTGTGAGTAAATGCTCTTGTTCCAGCATAGAATTCACATGCTATTTCAATTGACTCTATATTATTGTACATACTATACAATAAGGTAGGTAAATTACAGTAGTTTATGTTCTTGCGTATATGAGCTCTTTGAACAAATCCACTGACTTGGGTGATTGAGGAAGTTATGGGATTAGCACATAAAAATATAAGGAATAATATAAAAATATAAGTTTTGTTGTTGTATACAAGCAATGGTAGTATTTGATTCGGTTAAAAATTTTTTTTTACCATGGTACATTTATTTACCGTGCATGACAGAACATTATGGGATGTCATGCAGGGAAGGAAGTCTCTTCAAGGGCTGAGCATTAGCATGAAAGTTATACACACTTGATGATATCATTGTAGTGTATTGGGGTGCGTGAGCACGCGGTCTCAATTTTTTTCCCTCTCTCTCTCTCTCTCTCTCTCTCTCAATTCTTTTTTTACATGTATGTATTTTGTGTATAGGAATTGGTGAAAAAATCCATGGGATAATAACAACTGTCTGTTGTTGTCAACAATATCATAGAAATCCTCCACAGAATTTTCCCATCATTTCAAATTATTTCCTTCCAAGGAAATTACCCAACAAAACCACCACACATATATATGCACCATGCTTTTGTACATGCTTTGTACAACTGTACGAGAGAGTCTAGGCTGGCCAAGGATAGTATGTAGCTTTTCCATCGGTACTCTTTCAATTGAAAACATTTCCAGGTGCTTTGAACTATAACATTTTTCTGATGCAGCCTCATCATCATCATCATCCCTATCCACTATACAAGACAAAACTCAAATGTCTCTCCTATTGTTTCACTCCTGTGAGAATTCTCAGATGATTTACCTTTTAGTAGCCAGCAAAAGATGCAGACATACAAAGATGAGGGCGTTTTTCAACAGTAAAAAAAATATGTACGGGGATTTTCATGAGAAATGATTCCCTTCAGTAGTGAGTCAAAGGAAGGGTAAAATTTATACCAAGAGTTGCAATAATAATAATTTTTTAAACAAAACACCCGTTAATGGAAGACGTGGAATTAAACTTGTTACACACTCACACAGTCAGACACTCAAATTAATTTACTTTATTTCTCTCTCTCTCTCTCTTGTTCTTCCATATAGAAAGGAAGAAAAAGAAGAGAGATTTATACCTTATGCTACGGAAATTTCAGCCCCTCTCTTCTTCTCACCAAGCCCTTACATAATAGTACGTGGATAAAATGAATCAAGATTCTCAAAGTTTTCCTAGGATTTCCTCACAATAATGGACATACACTAAAAATTTTCCTCCCCCATTATTTTAGCAACAATCATCCAGAAAGGAAAAACTAAAGGTTCTGTGAGTGGCTCAATTAATGTCACAAGCTACTTACAATGGTAGAGAGATTGTTAGGAGTGGGTTTTATGTATTATTGTAAGGAAACCTGAGACAGATTCATTCTAGAGATTTCCCAACTTGTTCTTTTTCTCCTTTCATATTTGAACTCTCCTCCAATCTTACTTCATATTTTCCTTTCAATTATCCTGTCATATTTTAGCTAATACTAAATACTTGTTATGAAATGGTTGAGGAAAAAAATCCATTAAATTCCGTTAGAAAAACAAACTACAAACTGGTATTTCTTTCTCCAATAATAATATAATTATTATTGATGATTATTATTATTATTGCAAATAGATACTACGGACGACGTAAAAAATAGCAACACGTTTCCCCCCTTCAATATTTATATAATTCTTTTTCTTGGAAAAGCATCCCAACATTTTTACCACGTACTTGAACTAAATCAATAAATCAATGTAAAATAATCGTAGAATAATCATTAAAATAATGCATGGGAAATTTTCCTACTATATAAGCTGCATAGTTGACAATAAATGGAACGGGATTTGGCAGGGTGCCCAATTATAGTAAGCCGAAAATAATTCCTCCAACGTTTATATTATTCTCGATGAAATTTACACCTTTAAACAATTAATATAATAACAATAATTATTATTATTCTCATACCCAACCAATTCTATCCATTCCTTTCCTTGAGCAAGCAGCTGTGTATTCCTAATAATTAAAAGAAAATATTACAAACCCTTGGAAATTGACATAGTTTCCTCACCTAGTATCTCACTTATTTCAATTTCTTCTTTCCCTGAAAAGCAAATAACTTAAAAACTCTTATGTTTAAATTCCTTGAAAATTCATTCAAAATGTACATATATCAAGGGAAATGAAACAGGTGGAAATCTCCGTACTATAAATTCCCTATGAAAGTTCCCTACAAAAAGGATGCCTCATTCCCATTTTCTCATCAACTATTTATTGTATCTCTACAAAGTGAATGATAATGGGAGATAATTAGCAAGATGTTTGGTTACATAGGAGGGCCTCTACTTTTAATTATGTAATTGCTATAGGCACTTTCTCCTGTCACATTTCCCCCTTTCCACCATTCCTCAAAAATGCAAAATACACAAACCTCTCCCTAAAACTTTTATTGATTAAAAGCCTCATTTCCCTGCCTTTTACTATATACACTTACTACAAACTGGAACTTTCTCCTGGAGAAAGTAGATTAAAAACAATAGAAAACAGGGGAAACATAATTATTTCCTCAAAAATATGTACATAACAAACGTCTGTAGTCTGGATTTTAACGAATTTATGCCTACATAATATACAAATAAAATTTATAACATCCTTAATTAAATAGTAATCTCCCTCCCTCCAAGAATAACAAGACAATTTGAACAAGTAAGAATAACCCCCGATTTTTTAGTCATTTCCATAGCCATGGGGCTAACGTGAGTCATGAATTTTTTTCCCGTGAGCTTTTTCAAAGAGAAAAGGCCCGGTCCAGAGCATTTAATTACTTGGTGTGTAAAAATTTATGTATATATTGTCAGGGGAATCATTATTGGAGTTAGGGCTGGCGGTGTTGGGCATCAACGCTCCGACTATTTTATTTTAATAATTATTGTAGCTATAGCTTGTTGGCTAGTTACTTTTCCAATATTCAACTTCTTTGAATAAAGATCATTCAGCCTTTGACTGTGCTCGCGCCAACAACTAAACTATTGCGCTCTTGCATTTCTCGCTGCAATCACTAAATTTATTCCTAAATCTAAAAATTCCTAACTTTAATTCCTCATCATACCTTTTAATCTTCCCTAACCCTACTTTTTCTTCTTACTTTACTACTTTACCGCTGAAAATATATAACACTTGTATATACATATATAAGAATTATATGAACTTGCAAGATAAATTTGCGTGTGAACGGCTTGGAATATAATAAAGGTAGCAGGTGACATTGAGTAAACAAATGCTTTGGAGCACTGCATTTGTTGAAAATTAAAGGACTTTTCTTTATTAAAGATGTTTATCCTCCGCTTGAGAGTTTCCCTATATATGGGCATACCGCATACTATTAATAAGGTGTAATAAGAATGGGGCTACGTGTCAGAACATGACGAGTTAATTATGCGTTAATATAAAAAAAGCTGTGGTAAATACGTTGGTTGCATGCCATTAACTCCATCTTATCAGTGCCCAAAGGGTGAGGAAGGTGTGGATTTGACTGGGAATGTCCACACTTTTTTCACTCCACTTCCACACTCCATAGCACATTTCCTAATGTAAAGTAATTGATTATTTCCCTCATGTTGTCCATTGACCAGCAGGGTACGGAGTAACCTCTAAGACTCAAATACACGTCTGGTCCAATAGAATTGTATAAGTAAAAGTCCATACATGCTCAGACATCCATAAACTCAACCATTTACACTGGAAATGCATTTAAATAAAAGTTGAAAGTCCTCAAGGAAAAAGATTATAATTTCCAAGGGTGAACAGAAAAATTATTTCTCAACAACGCTGAAGAAAATGGATCTATATACTATGTGCGTAGAAATAGAAGGGAAAGGGTCCATATGAGAATAATGAATATTTTTCATATAATTTACTTTTTGATTTTTCTCCAGCACGCACTCTCTCTCTTTCTCTCTCTCTCCTCAATAGCTTCATTTCCTTTTGGACTGTGTAACTATAATTTCTATTTCATTTTTCCCTGGTATTTTTGTCCACCCTAGTTTTTTTCTATGTACATTTTAAAAAGCATTAATAGACTCTAATGAGATAGAATAGTAATTACCAAGGGAGTGATTGTGTGTGGGCGCTATGAGGTCGGGAAAGAGGAGCAATAAGTCGAGGAAGGGAGGAAAATAATGTGACAAAAATATCATTAGAATTCCCATTCAAATTCGTCCCCACCTTTTTCTGAGAAGCCTTTTTCCCCATACATGAGTGTCCCATTTGGGCAAACAAATAAAAAAGGACGAGAAAATTTTCTAATGATCATGCAAATGCCAAATTAAATTCCCCATTGATTTTCAATGTTCCATTTTTTTTTTGCACTTTTTCCCCTTTCATTATCCCGCCTATTATTTTTCCCTTATGAATGGATCAAGCTTAAGTCAAAATAAACATATGAGAGAGTAAAAAAACCAAGCCATTATTCCTTATCCATGGAAATCGGTCACATTAGTAGGAATTATTAATGGATGACGTGAAATATGTGTAATGTTATAGATATTTTTGGATAAGTTCCCTTTAGCCTAAATACAGATAGGAAATGGACCAAATCTACAGGGTAATAATAATTATTATTCCAGAGTAATTAGCAGAGCCCAAAGGGGGAAATCCTCAAGGAGATGTGTAGTAGGCGGGGAGGAAATTTCCTATAGAGTTTTCCTATACAGTTCTATTGGGGTTTGGCTATAGTACAATAGAGCAATTATATACAAATACATATGTGGAAGATCACTCACTTAATAATGAGATTTGCCAACCAGCTCAAGGATATTTGCTCACAAGTTTGAAAATATCCATGGAGATAGCTCATTGAACACGTGCGAATGAGAAATTTATCACAATGATATATTCCACATAGCTCAAGTATCATCTTCTTCTAATGCTTTTATTTCTACGCGTCCTCACATCTCATACATCTGACGTCTTTCCAACTCTGAAAAGGAAAATTTTCTATGTATTTGGGAGGAGGAGGAGTGTGAGGGGAGGGGGAAATTTGGGGTAGACAAAAACTCGGATTTCCTCATAAGCCTCGAGATTTTTCCTTTCTTCGTAATTCCTTGAGTAATGAATTCTTAAAGCTGGGGATCATGCTAAAATGTACACTTGAATTGTCCAACTGAATTGTATCAGATGTGAAAGATTTTTTAATTTTCAATATTCTCACCATATTTCATATTCCCTATAACCTATACCCCTATGATCATTCAATTCAATAGAAACTATCAATGTAGTATGGTTGAGTGAGATCCACCTCTCTTCAAGCTTTGCCCATTCATGCTAAAATGGTGGAACATTATTCAAAAGAAATTAAATATTGATTTATCCCTTTCCCTCGTCCCTTACCTTACCCCAATTCTAACAGGAAAATTCCTCATTTACCAATTGCTCTGAATTTTAAGGACTTTTCTCATTTAAACCATACACATACGTTCAAATTCCAAGTACTGGACATAGATTTGAGCTTGTGTGTAGACATTTCTATGTAAATGGGGCCATTTGTTTTACCATACCTGGAAAAAGCAGAATATTGTAATTGGTTGGATAATCCACAAAAATTTTCCCTTCTCAACTCTAAATCAAATTTCAAATACCACGAGTGTTTGACCTTCTCTAGGAAATCTTCAAAATGTAGGAATTTATTTGGGAGCTAAACCAAGTACTGTTTTTACAGTATACAGAGGAGCGCCCGTGAAATCAAATTTCCCATTTCAACGAATCCTCGTAATACAATTATGCTCGACTATTTAAGCTTTGAGGTACGTTTCCATTTCAAAGCCTCTGTGCAGCATTCTCAAAGGTTTCAAGCCTGTAGGTCAACAAATGTGAAGAGGACGAAGGCAAACATTTTAAAAATCACAAAACTTTTCTCATCCTAAAATAAACTAACATCAATTTATTGTGTGGGAAATCATGATAAAAATTAGGGCTACTAAAAAAGGTACGATTTGCAAAAGCTTTTTTCCCAAGAATTATTATTTTTATATGTGAGGAATGTCATTGGACTTTATATTCCATTCAATGGCTAAAATACTATGTTAACAGCTATGGGGTTAATTTGAGTGGAAAATATTATTTACATTGTAATTTCTGAGTATTTGAGCATGGAGACGTGCTGATCCATAAATTGTACATGTACATAAATACATCATTGAAATTTTCTGGGTGGAAGTTGGAATTGGTTGGTTGGCTTGGATAAAGTTGCCTGTATGTAAATGCATGGTGTGTGTAGGAAGAATAATAGAATAGCATGAAAAGACTATAATGTGATTAGAAAGGCAAGTTCTGAGGGTTCGACTATTTATTTTGTAATTAGCCATCTATCACAATAACATTTGATAGGGCAGGGAGGAAGGAATAGGAGGGAATGAATATACGGGTGAAAGTAGGGGAAAGTTTGCAAAATCTTCTAGATTGAGAATCTGCTCGTGTATAGCCCGTAGGTTTTGGGAAAAGTGCAAAAGAGTATATACTTTTGGCTCAAAAGGTAGGAGGATCTATACGGTATTAGTAATTGGTTAGTGGAGCGGATATGAAGTAGTGAAGCAACAAAATATTCTTTGTTCCAGAAAACCTCCTCCCTCCCCCTCCCTCCACTTCCCAAAAACCTGATCCAAGGTGACTGCTACTTTAAGCGGAAGATTTGTCTTGGAAAATAAATGGCTATTGTATTGGAGTTATAGAGAGGAGAGAGAGAGAGAGAGAGAGAGAGAGAGAATCGCATAAGGGAGGAAGAGAAGATTTGTGAGGAAGATGTGTTTTTCTCTGGATGGAGATACAATTAGTAGTTTTAGTTGAGAGATGGTGGGGAGATGTGGAGTCTAGTAAAGTACGGACTGAGCGAATATTCTCTTGTAATTAATTAGTTGGTGGGGTGTATATAGTATTTTTTTCCAGAAACTTTTTTCCCTTGTATTTTTTAAACCCCCACACGTTTATATGTACAAAGTGTGAGACACAGACGGTGAAGAAAACCATGGGAAGTAGTTTCTTTCTTTCTCACATACACACACAAACTGGTCATTATTCTTTCCAAGTCTCTCCGTTCCTTGTCTATATATAACGACGGAGAGCTGGAGAAGGATTTCATCTCAAAGGAAAACAATTTACAGTACGTCAACCATCATGTACTGGAATAGAAAGTATGGAGCACCCTTTTGTAAAGGGAGAAAGTTCTCGGTGTAAATAATACAGGATGCTTAAGTGAATGTATTCTTATAGTCGGATGTACTTGCATGTGTAGGCGGCATATGCAGTGTAGGCTGTAAGAAACAAAAATTACTGGAAGCACTTTTTAACTGGTTTTACCTTTATTACTTAGTCAAGGAACGTTTCATTAAGAGAAAAGGCAATCTTTAACAAATTCCTTCATGGGATGTTTTAGGTAAATAATAGACTCTCGAGACTCACCAAGTCCTTTAGTTTTACCGATTCGGTGTATGTAGGAATTGTAGGAGGGCCACGTGACTATTTTTCTAACTTTTTCAACCTCGGAATGTCTTTTTTATTTGGTGGTAGAGAGAAGATGCTTCTATTCATATAATGTGTACGTAATTTGGATGAATTGGAGAATGTTTTTGGGTGGGAGCGTGTATAAGGAGGAATTATTGTTTTTTTTAAATCTGGGTCATGGCAAATGTTGACAAAATTTCTGGGATATCCGTGGAAATTCCTTTATATTTGTAGTTGGGGCAAATTAGAAGAGGTTTTGGATTAATTTCTTCTTGCATGGCATGGATGGGAATCAGTTGGCTTGAGTTTCTGGAATAGAACAAAAATAGTTTAGAATTTTGTTGACCAATTATTATTATTACGTGCGTGAAATGGATTAAAATCAGGGTCAAAATTGCTATGGCGTCAATTTCATCAAATTCTGGGTAAACGTTTTTGAAAAATGAATCCAAATTTTTGGGGAAACTTTAAAAAAAATTTGTCTAAACATTTGTTACATCTGAAAAGCTGCAAAGTTTCGATGATTGTTCCTGATCCATGAGAACTCTGGCTTTTACCATTGCATTGTAACCGCAGAGTGACGATCACATGACTGAGAAAATCCACTTGGGAAAAACACCTTTGTTGTTGAAGAGACAAAATACATACATTCCACGTTGCGTAGTACTCAGACTACACTGGAAAATAGTTTGAGCCCTTAGCTGCTCCGCTATATGCTATGTAATTGATAAAAATTTCCTGGGTTAAAATGTCTATAAAAGTGGTAGAAGATATTTTGATAGAATATCTGAGATAAATTCAGTTATCATCGGCTAAAGTGCAAAAGGGGCTATAATGCCCGAAACGCCTTGGTAAAACAAAATTATAGCCCCTTTTGCACTTTAGCCGGCGATATATTACAATTAACAGGGGAAGAGGGCCAAATTTCTTGTTATACATCGTATTGGTCAAAAATAGGGTCAAATTAAAGGAAATGGGTGGGAAATTCCCAGTTAGATCGATCCGGAGGGTGCTTTCACTAGCAATAAGCATAAAGAGTACGACTGTAGATAAGCGTATAGTAAGTAGTGGTGTAATTAAAGGGTGGAAAACTTTGAGATAACACGGAACTTCAGAGGTCTTTCCATGAGTAAAAAGTAAAACATAGGCATAATCGCATAATCCACCACACGTAGATTTCCAAAGGCGATGCTAAAGTTCCTCGGATTGTTAGATTAAGAAATTTCGAGATAATCCCAATCGGAAAAGAGTTCAATGACTACTGCTGACGTGGGTGGAAACTTGGATTCACTTGTATGCATGGAAATATTCCTTGGACCCTTAGAATTTCAATATTTTTTAGTAAAAATTCGGCTCCACGAGTTTGTATAAAATAAAGAATAAAAATTTCCTCTGCTAAAAGTCTATCAAAATGAGCTGTCCACAACTTTTCATCAAATTACAATCCATCGACGGATGGTAAGAAGCCCAAACTGATTGGTTTACTGATATTCCGATAAAATCTGCCTCAGGTTAGTTGAGTGAGTGGAATCAAAATATTTTTAAGCCTGTTGTGCAACAGTTTTAGATTTTTTCAAATTTGTTTTTGCAGGAAGAACTTAAACGGTGAATTCATTTTCTCGAAAGTAGATAAAATCCAGTAACGTTTTCCTCATTTTTGTTAAAAGCTCATTGAAACTTTGAAATGCAGCATTAAATATGATGAAAAAATTCTTTTAGTTGCCATTACCAAAAGGATTTTGCAAAATTTGAGCACCCTATAGCTTCACCCTTATGTCAACAAATGAAACCAAAGTGTATTTCTTCACTTTGGAGTTTAATGGGAGAGGTCCTATAGATGTCCTGGAATTAAAAAGGGTATGGGTGTTTCGGCCCATAATAAATGGAAAAAGTACATACAATGGTGGATAATATTTTTTACAGGTGGCCAGGAATTGCAAACTACGTATAACTAAAAGGTAAAAATAAACAATGGAAATTCTAACCTGTTTTACCGCCCTTCAAATCCATAGAGCAGATTGTACGGCTCAGTAAAAGTCAATATGTCAAATTTTGTGATGATAACTTCATACCCAGGTACCACTTATAATGACTTGTTTGATCCCGAAAAATTCATTCGTATCAATCCAGTTCCAATTTTGGGTGTGTTTGGATTGTATTTTGTATAAATTTCACAAGCTACTTTATTATTATTCACAGACAATGTATGTATAATTTTATCATGGAGTAAACCATGAACCAGCAAGCCAGTAGCATCTTATAATTTCTTTGTATTTTAACAAAACAATTTCTATGAATTGAACCTAATTTGCCTATATTCATTGAGGATTCCAGTGCTGCCCTTAAATTGAGGAGAAAATTTCAGATGGGAACAAAATCTGGAAAAAAACATCTGGAATTCAGGAATAACACTTAAGTAAAGTCAAAATAAAAATATTACATCGAGGAGAAATTACATTTACTGGCTTTAATATTATTTACGTTTTATTTTTTTTATTTTTAATAATCATCCTTATTCCTTGTTTACAAATAAAAATAAATTCCTCAGGGAATTTACTAATTTTCAAGTATTTTTCCATAAAATACATAATTTGAACAAGTAAGATTTTTTTGATAATACAGATCTGTGTATGATAATAACAGAATTTCAATGGAAGGAGAAAATTTTCCAGACAAACTTTTTTTCACCAGTAACAAAAATGTTATTAGTGGATTGTTTCACAAAAATTAAAAAATTCAATGAATTGGGATTTGAAACACTTCTAGTGCCATCTATTTCCCCGAGAACGAGCCTTTCCAAGTATCGCTACTCATTATCTTCTTGCAAACTGCAGACAATTATTTGATGCGTCTTTTCCTCACGGAAAAGGTACTACTTTGAATCGTGGAGATGTTATTTTGCGGTGAGAAGTAAAATATTTCTTGTGGGGCAGTTTCATTTCAGGAAATCTCATAAAAAATCTCTCAGTTGAAGAATAATGTTTATTATTACTCTGTTTATAGTGTCAGAGCGAACCTGTATTTTCCACGGGGAGAAAAATTAAAAGCACGACCAAATGAATTAACGACGAATTTACAAGGTAGCTTTTAGTACTCGCAAATCCATAAAATTGTTACCCATGTCTACTGGAACCTCTTTACTTCAATTCTTGCATAATCAACTCGTATTTCCAAAGACTGGGTCTCAATTGATTTTGCATTTCAATGGGGAAGTTGAAAACGTGTACCTTCCCATAGTTTTATTCCTTAAAAAACTAAATTATGCTAAATTGAACTTCTCCCGATGGACTTGAGAAGCATAAAACATTGGATAACATTATAGGAGAGTGGATTTCAAACCAAATTACATAACTGTAAAAATGATTTACTTTGATGAGAAAATACTTTTGTTAATTGGACGCTATCAATCCGAAGGTGGTTTTATTATATTATAATGGCATTATGCGTTAGTGTTATTCGCATATACTACCCTTGCCTAAACTACTTACGATGCCAAAATTCAAATACATACAACACAGTGTGGTTAAAATATATTGAAGAATATAAATGTCATCCAATAGCGTTTAACCTATCCAGCAAAAAACTTACTGCAACTTGCGTTAAATTAACTGGAGCCTGTAGTAAAAGTATTTCCCCTTGACAGTCCTTTAAATTGTCAACAACGTAACTGAAAAATTTGACCTTGCCATTATACGGCTTCTACGGGAGGGACAACTTTTGGTAGATACCATTTGAAAATTGTACTGATGTGACCACAATTTTCCATTGTGCAATTAAAATGTGTATTTTTATCATGTTTTATTTTTGTAAATTTAAATGGGTTTGGGTTTTGGCATCCCATTTTTTCCGTGTCCGGCTAACTGCCCCCGGTCCAAATGCCCCGAAGGACAACTGCCTCGTGGACAACTGCCACATGGCTAATTGCCACCCCGGAAACTTGCCCCCTGTAAAACGTGGACAACTGCCCTTGTGGCTAAATGCCTC
>JAQFXU010000852.1:0-38907 GCA_034693705.1 Spatulosminthurus flaviceps
CCGGGACTTTCCAATTCGACCGTAGTAAAGTAAAACCGTCTTAAGCGTAGGCCGTCTTAGAGAGTTTTTACTGTATACCTGTTCTGTATGGCACTATTCGAGTACATGGTTTTGCGTTAATGTAAAAGTGTCAGTCTGTATAAATCATTTGAATGAATTTGTTGCAGTTATAGCATTACCTTTCAAGTTTTGCTCTTGCACAGGAGGAATGTACGTATGTGGGCATGTATACTTAGTAGCTCCAACTAAAGCTCTATATAGCTAGAGTAAATATGCTGGTCTAGTACTCTGACTGACAAACGGAGCCGTTGCGTAAAGGTAAAGTTATAAGGAAGAGTAGATATATATTACCTTCTTTCATATCTTCATTACATAAATTAAAATATACATATAAAAACTATGTGCTTCCATACACATGGAGCAATGACACAGGGTTACCACTTACCACACAGAATAATTCAATATACTGGAGAGACTGTTATAGTCACTATTCGCCTATACCACTCTCAAATACCATAACGTGAAAAAATGTAAAAATCCTACGGGGACATTCACAGATTTTGAGACAGGGTTCCTCAAACTACTTAGAAATAAACGAAACCGGTTCCCCAACACTATGTATACAACTGATGGTCTCCAGACCATGACCTTCTTTAGTATTTGTATTTTTCAATACAATGGGCAAGATTGTGTGTTGGATGATCTCCTTGTCTTCCCTAACATCTCCTCTCTGAAAATAAAAGACTGGTTTACTCCCATTAACCGCACAAGCAAATTTCATTACATTGTATATGCAAGAGATTAAGGCAGAGATACAGAGAACAACTTATTCCACAGAAAGAAAATAAACTGCTTCCTTTTCCTCATTCATTGGCATTGTTAAAAGACCATTACTGCTACCGATATAGGAAGAATACCAACTGTAATGTAAACCACCAGGGTATAGCATGGTATTTCCGAAAAAAAGACCTAATTCCTCGTAGGTGTCATTTATTTATCAAATGTAGCTATATATGTAATGTACACAGGGTATGCGGATTTTGTCTTGATGAAAGCGAGAGCCTTTACGGTAGGTCCAATTAAATGATAAACATCCTACGACACGAGAGACGCAAAATTAAAGGAAACTACTATAGAAGCCTAAGCTTTAAAGACAGTAAATTATACCCTTACTTATTTGGCATGACGTCTATACGCTTACTTTCTTCCCAATCAAAGGATTGTTTCTCAAATGTCTCAAACTGCAACATTTCTACCATCTTCACAGTATCACAGTATAACCTGCTGATAGTTTACAGCATGGTAATTTTCTTATTTTGGTTACGCTTGGAAAATATTCAACAACTCCTACATACTTATTAAACAACATTAATTCACCTTAAAAATCATGAAAATGTTCGAGAAGCTAAAAAGAGTCAAAAACCTATTCCATCTTTCCTAAAGGATGTAAAAAAAAGTCTCTTAAAACTCAAATCAATGTTTCATCTATCAACTTGAATGTGCTGGTGGACAACCTTTTTTTCTAGCTTCTATTCTTCACAATAGGATAATTGCACATCCTCGAGAGAGTAAAAATGTCTTCATTTTTTAAAAATGAAACCCTTTAAAAGAGTCAGGAGTGAGGTAAGTTTTTATGCGTAGTAATAATAATAATAGTAATTGGCAGATAAAAGTATGTGGTAAAATTTTTTTACTACTTTCTTTTGCACAAACACAACCATGTCATTAACAAATTATGAAAATAAATAGGAGGTTTTATAAATAACAACATACAATAAATTAAACAAATACATACGTATAAATACCTATACATCATTTCTAGACTATACATTTTATTACAGATATATATTGGAGGTGAAAGGCTACATAGAGGCATATAAAATTTCACGGTACGGAATATTGACTAATTGGTATATATTTCCTTATAAACTTTTCCCAAAATAGAGACGATGATATGTAGACCTTTTTGATACAAAAAAAATTCTTTTACTTTTTTCCTTTATTTGTTTGTATGTACAACAGATTCCCGTCGCGTCGAAAGAAAGAGCGCATATATATTTAGACAATCACAGAATTTGTGGTAAGGTAATAAGCAACAAGATGAGAGCCGACCCAGGAAGTAAGAATATACGTGCACCTCCTTTTTGCATGAGCTGTAAGCATGCTCGTGAAGATGACTTGCGGGTTGAAAAACCTACTCGATCTCATTCTCTATTCATTGAGAGACCATTTAGGTTCATCCATCATGCGTTTTTTCGGCTGTGTAGTAATTTGTTGCCTATTTAATTCTTACACCTTTATAGTAACGAGTATAAATGTGAGAGATTTCCTATAATTTAGTTTGAAAAATAATTTTGGCGTATTTTTATCACGAAACCACATCAGTATATTGTCCTCTTTGTCAGCCATCTTTGGACGTTGGCAATTAAAACATTCCACAGCTATTTTTACTTTGGCTCAACTATAACCTGTGTTTGAAATGCATGTGATCGGCCATAAATTCATGTGATTTTTACTTGTCTATTTTTCCATCACGTTTAAAAAAACATCTAGATCTATATAAAAAAAATACCTTACTACACAACAACAAAGACCAAAATGGATATGAACCACCTTCACCAAACCATCACCACTTTACCAAATGAGAAGGACTTTGCATGCATGTCCAGTCACCCCAGGGACAAGGTAACCTGTACCAAGTTGTGGAGACCGGTGAGAAAAAGTCGAACCAAAGAGAATTAAAATTGTTAGGAATTGCACGGTTGCATATGTGTGACATAATGCAAAATAATGGTTTTTTTAGGAGAGCCTCGGCAGAGTAGTCATGTCGCTACTGACCTGCTGTAGAAATTTTCGTGAGAATTGGTGGTGATGTGAATTTGAGCTAGGTGTTGGCGGGTAGAAGTAATGAGGAGAGCTAACAATGTGAGCCTCTTCAATTTTTGATGCCGAGCGCTTTCGTCTCCATAAATACAACCAAGCAACAATCATGGCCATCTGAATGACAAGCAATACAAAACCACAGAGAATAATGCCCATGCTACTTAAGCAAGAGCTGGAGCCAGCCTTTGTCACACCTCCAAACTCCCAATTCCTATCGATGTCATTTACTTCGTTGGCTTCAGTATCCTCCTCTTCAAATTTAAACCTGTCGGCAATATGAATTCGATTGACAACTAAGAGATTTTCGGGTAAGTCAGATTGGTCTTGGTTGTTAGACCAACTGCGTCGACGTCTCCTTCCGTAAGATTTCGCTTCAAGTATTCCTGTAGTTGAGGGATCTGCAGGCAGTGAGCAATCTACCGGTTGGCATGATGGAAGGCAGGGAGTTAGCAGAGCTTGGAACTGTACAACGGGTGAAGTGGGGAATTTGAAGGCTTCGAATGGAGCTTGGAGTGTTTTACCATTTCCACCCAATTGACTTACAGAACCCATGATCGATGGATCCGTAGGACATCCTCGAGAATCAATTAAAATAATTTCAGCTCCATCTGATCCGTCCATGGCTAGTAGTTCTCGCACAAAGATCTCATACGGGCTGTTCCGATCCACAATCTCGAACCGAAGAGACAACGGGTCTCCAACCTAAGTAACATTGGCAGGAAACAAAAGATAGATTCATCAGCAACTTCATATCAAATGTAATCGTCTAATGATTTTAATGCTTTCCATGCTGCTACTACAACAACCATAACCTCGTGCCAGCTGGCAACATTCCAACCATCAAAGCTCCCTGGTAAATATAAAAACACAAGTAACGTATACTTTGCTACAACTTGTGCAATTGTTACTGTTTCTACGATTACATAAACATTCCAGCTCCATCATCATCCGTTTTAAGAAAGTGTGCGGTATCAGATTATATATACTTTTTTACTACCCAGCATTAATCCTAAGAAAAGGCTTGATTTAGACCAAATGCTACAAAGAGGCCAGTCAAAATTTAATTGACCCTGAAGCGGATGAGTAATGCCTTACCCAATGAAATCATTTAATGAAAAAGGGTAAAAAGTAGTTTTTAAATCTTATCTGACGGATCCACCCTCAAGGTTCTAATTGCATGTACACAGGCTGTAATTAAGTCATATAGTTTACGGTACAGTACAAGTTACATCAATACCAATTCTTAAAATTCCCTTCAACCGGTCACTCTGATGACATGCCCTCACTACAATTGCAACCTTGTTTACAAGTTTAAAAAAAGGTACCTCTCAAAAAAATTAGTTGCATACAAAAGCCTTAATTACGGTGTCGTGAGCGGTGCATAAAATATAATGTCCAAAAAATTGCAGCTAGGATTTTAAAACAAGTACATACAGGGATATGACAGGATTTTAGTATGTAATGTATGGGAAAAAATTGGGTACACCTATAAATTGCAATATGCAATCTGACGGAAGTCACAGCATATTGACAATGAGGGGCCTCAATCGCTGCAACAGGGTAAATGGCACAACTTTTTTTTAACAATAAGCCTTCATTGGTTTGTCAACCCATGTTATTTATACGTGGGTCAGTACATCCATAATTGCATATAACCGTGTTAAAGGGGTGAATCGGCTTCTATTTTCGTGATGTCTTCACGTCTCTCTCATGAAAGTTACGCGTCATAAAAAATCATGTAACATTATGACCACATGTATGTACATGTATGTATGCATGTATTTGTCATGTATGTACATACATACATACATGTACATACTTGACATTTGGAAGTGAGGGAGCTGATTTCTATACTAACCAAAAAAGTAACTAGGCAGTTGTCCAAGCTTATTTATCCAAAAGAAATATGTACAGTTAGATCCTGGTTGGAACCACTCAGCCGGCGGTTTAAAGCGTGTGGTTAGAGTCATGGTGAGCAATAATTGGGAAACGATTTGATAGTTTGAACCTACCTGAGCTGTGCTAATATCTCCACCGGCCCGATCTGTAATTCTCATGGTAACATTTGGAGCAGGAACAACAGCCGATTCACTCGCCATCGATTGAATCTTTCCATTGACTTGCAACTCAATCCCGTGAGCAACACTTCTATTCTCAAGATGGAAAGAGCACCGGAGGGCAAAACCTAAATCAGAGCTGGTCATGATCTGATCATGATGCTGAAGTACAAGGTCGGCAGCAAATCTTCCTGGTTCCTCCTGTCTTACACCACATGCCGGGTCAGCATAGTCCATCTTCATCTCGAAAGTCAAGCTATTCACAACGTCGACGACGCATGCATTAGGACGAGGTCGTGAGTAGACTTTACCATTGAAAATCTTGTTGGTGGTCAAAGTTGCCCGCAAATGGTTCGCCAGACAGTCCAATGAAACATTGTAACAAGCACCGCGCTCCCATGAAGAACTAGCGTTCATCATCAGGTATGGTTCCTCAACTTGAGTTACAGTCGCTGAAGCATGATGACTAAGCCGGCAAACGCCTTCGAAATCGAAAGTGTGGCATCTGAATGGAGCGTCTAGGCACAACTGTCGGCATTCCTCAATAGTAGCTACCCCTTCATGTAGAGCATCGACAGTCTTGAGAAGACGATTATCAATTTTTTTGAATTCACACATTTTGCTTGGTTCTGGAACACATTGACTCTCCATATAGTCAATATCAGGGGCGGGCGTGAATCTCAACGGTTGGTTTAAACTGTAACGATCCAGCTCACTCATCGTACATATTCCAGTAGAATTTTCCCACCATGAGGATCTACGCATGTAAAAAGGAAACAATGTGTTAATTGTGTGTATAGTCTGTTAAAGGACTCCATTTGGAAAATTAACATGTTCTGTTTTTTTCCCTTCCTCCTGTTCTTCGCCTATGAATGTATGGCATTAATTTTGGTTTTAGAAAAATAAATCGCTAATTTTAAGAATAACATTGTTCTAGACACTGCTGAGATGACGACGTGACGAGAGCAGTTGATGAATCTATTGAAAAGCCCAGCCATTATGCAAGAACGTAATCTAATCTGCTTATTAAAGGTACGTAGGCAAATTATACTCTTGCCTTGGTCGTGCCTCTACTTGTACATTGTAGTAGTTGGAGAGAATACAAAAAGGATGAGGGAGATGCATGAAACTTGCATTTCATCATTACAATAAATGTTTCCGTGTAGACTTGGAGAGGATACGAGGATTGAGTGTGAGACAGGCAAAAGCATCGTGCCTGGCTTGGCATGTAAGAGAAAAAGTAGTGCGATGAAGTATTGTGCTTACACCGTGGCAACAACCATGGGACAAAACTGATGAAAGACCATGTCTACGGCGATTCGGAAGCAAAGCAGCATCAAATAGGTAATTAATCTTGTGGACACATAGGGGTCCCACTCCTGAATCGATTTGCTTGCATTCCCATGTTCAATTATGCCATTCAGTGTTTCATTTTAGCATTGAAAAGGTTTTTTCGCGTGTCCATCACAAGTATGGATACATTTAGTTTTGTGCCGTTAGGAAGTGATGAGGCCGCACCCCAGCTGCCCCACGGCATAGTTGGTAAACTATCCCGTTTGGCCTTCTGGCCTTGCGTCGTCTGTATAGAAACCATGGATAAAAGCCATTGACCACAATAACCTACTAAAAGGTGTGGGTTACATTTGAATCTTCTCACGCTATCCACAGTACCATTTTTTTTCGTATGCTGTATATTTTTGTATTATGCAAGAGGAGGCCAGTGGTCCTCATCCTAAAAATATTCAGATTCAAAGCACATCAATCGACTCTCTTATTACTCCTATGGTGACGACGACACCAAAAATAGACTATCCTCACCTAGAAATCTAAGCTGACTTTTTTTCCTAATGTGTATGATACCTTTTTAATTCCTTCCGTCCTCCCATTGAGCTACAAGTCTACAAACAGCCCTTCCTTTTTAGCTCGTCACACGGAAAGGATGGTTGATTGTATGAAAAATCTCAAATGAATAATTCGCTTTCTTGGTTCTCACCTGCATGGAAATTCTCTCTCTTGAATACACGCGTCAAGGCACGCCATTCGGTTGGGCATTTGCATTTGCTTCTTTCCCCCGTCCTGTAACACATGTCCACGTACCAATTCGAATGCCCATGGTCGATTACAACTCCTTGAGCTAGGAAGACATAGTTTCTGGGCATACATGGTGAACACCGGAAACTGGGATTTTATCAGTCCATCTGCAACAAATACAATAATCAATGCTCTGTGAAACACATATTTTTACTACTTTACTATTCCACTTATTCTTGGGGGGATTCCTTCACTCCGCACGCATACATTTTTATTAAACAACTCTGTACACTCACATGCACAAATAAAACACCCACTAAGTTTCTCTATTCAATCTCGTTCTCATTTACTATGTAAACCTCCTTGAAGCGTGAAACGCTACAAACATTTACACCTCCCATTCATTTTTAATTGTGCTGCAATGTCCGATTTTAAATAATGCAATTGAATCCCACTTATCATTTCAATATCAACTCATTCATATTTTCCAAGTTCAATACACATGCTATCTCGATTCCGTTATAACATTGAAAGAAAATAATAATTATCACATCTTTATGTACTTATACTTGTGAACAGGGTCAAATGTTGCGAGCAACTTTCCGTTCATTTGATACATGCAATAAGATTTCAGCCATAATAATCTACTCATATTTCATTTGTACAACTAGAGACAATGCGTATCGATTAGATTGGAGAGTATGAAATTTCTAGGAAGAAACACGTTTCGTTCCAAATTCAAAAATTCAAACAGGTCTGTACAGAAAACGTGCAATGTATCGTATCAAATGAAATAGCATGGAAAGCCTCAGCATATACATATAAATTGTATATTCAATGAATCACTCATGATGTAAACAATCGATAGGGGATGATTAACCCAAGATGATATTGTTTTCTTCTTCTCCTTCATCCCTCCATCCTTCAACATACATTCTAATACAGTTTCATAATTTCCTATTTTACAGTAATCCCTTTTGAATGAAACGAAACCGGTAAATGGCAAGCAGGTATTTATTAGCAAAATAAAAACAAGTTTAAAAGCTCCCCTATGCGTTTTTTTACTGCCACTATGGTAGGACAGAACACCTTGACTATATACACACTGACTCATCTGGTGCTCTTGAACGTTCAAGCAAACAGTGTAAACGACCATCGCACGTAATTACAAAGTGCGAGTGAGTTATACGTAATTACCTACACTTATTTGTATCCATGCGTGTTACGCATGAGTTCCAAACGCACATGTAAATCTTATTGCATTTACAAAACTACAGAGAGAGAAATAAAAAGGTGGCTGGTGAAAATATTGGATTTTATCTTACTTTCATACTCATCTCATTCTATTGCAGTTGCCTATTTAGTCTTATCTTATAAATTATTACTAATTAAGTTTGACTTGGCCGAACATCCGCTCCAAAAATCCCGATAATAATTGAGGATTGGATTGCAAAAATCCGTTCTTGCAATAATTACTTTTTAATGGATGCACACGGATGTGTACATTGATTCTGAGGAAGGGGCAACAATGCAGAGCTTTATTTTCCCTCTATCCAACTTTTCAACTTTCCAACCATTCTCTTAATTACGGAAATGTTAACGTGAGGTGCATTTCCTTGCACAAGTCACCACGCTGGGTTAACCAATATCCAGAATAGATATGGTTGACCTACAAGGATCAAACTGTTAGAAGTTTGCGAATCGTGTCAAGGAAGTCAAATTCCTTTAAGCCTCAATAAGTCGATTAAGGTTGAAGTCATAGTAAAGTAGACTGATGATAAAATACTAGAAGCTCTAAAGAATTGTAACAACCAATAAAAAAACAATTACCAACGCATTCAAATTTGTAGATTCGCTAGGAATTTTATTATATTCACAAAACTGGACCAGCAAGATTTTATGAAGAAAACCCTCTCGGTTTCATACTGGTTATGCTAAATGTTTCAAAGGGCACAAGAAAAAACCCTTTAACACTGACTCTCAATGACTGATTGAGTGGTCTGAGCGAGTTGTTGGTATGTATTTGATTTTTTCCACATTAGCTTCCTATATACTTAGCAGGTACAGTCGCAATCGAATGAGATTTTTCAGGTCCACAAGTGACCATGGTTATTTAGTAAATTGAAAAAAAAAATTTGTATTCTTTCAGCCTTATAGTATGTATACACAAGTTGTGCAAAAATGACTGAATCTTTGAGCATAAAGTATACCATATTTAAATGCATAACACTTTGCATCACTTTGATAATTTTATCTTCAGTTATCTATTTTTAGAAACTATGAGCATATATACATTTGTAATTTTCGCTCAGTATGAGTTGTAAAGGAATTGTAAGAACAATTATTTAAAGATTTGAAAATATAACGGGAGTAATAAAACTTCATTGACAAGGTGTCAACTAGACGGAAACCCCATAGAATTATTACAGATGCACCATGCAAATTGTAATTCCACCGTGCAATTTTCCACAATAAGATTTTTTGTTACCACTGAATATTTACGATTGTATTCTGATTACGAGTTCATTCCACGCATTTTAAGCTACATTAGTCCTTTTAACTGTGCTAAATTTAAGGTACGTATGACTACAATTGACACATAAATTGCTTGTAAATGGGTTGAGAAGGTCGCTTTTATTAGCGTACGCACAAAAATACTTGCGCATATAAAATAGTGTGCAAAAACTTTAGGGCATCCAGCGCCTCAACTTCTAATCACCAAAACTGCTTTTCATCCTTGCTACTAAATAGCGAGTCCCCAAGTATTTATATTAGTAAATAGTAATTGAAGTGTCAGAATATTACATTATGGTTGCTCTTTTGAGAGTAAAAAACCTGAGACAAGATGTTCCATCTTAGACATGTGTTCTATCTATAGAAATACATACTGCTATCTACATATGGATGACGTCATGGCTTGTATTCACATAAAAGCAAGTAACCCGAGTCCGTCTGTTGTTGGAGAACCCTGGTACGAAAATATATGAGGTTAAGCCTCGGCATGTAGGCACGTGCTATAAATCCATGTCGAATACGGGAGGTTAAATATAATCAACAGAAAACATATATATGAAGAATCCCGTGTAGTCCGCAGGCAATTTCCACACAAATGATCTAACTTCACATGCATTATAAGCATGGAGCACATCATTAATTGATTTGTGAACACTAGATATATCACGTCGGTAAATACAGCCCTACAAGTCTTGTCTCTCCAACATGAAAGACGTAGACAACTATAAATACATAAGTATTTATCCAAACATTCAAGGCTGTTCGGAGAACACCATGGTGCATGAAATATAAATGGGCCGTCAATCCTTTAAGTATATGCAAGCGACCTATATGAAATAATAACATAAACTCCCTTCGCGTCCAAACCTTGAATTTGTAGGCCTGGATTTTAGGAGGGAGTAAAGCAGAGCTATACACCAACATCTCACAAATAGATTTATACAGACAACTAACCACAGACTATGTAATAAATTCTCTTCATAATATATGTGCCATGAAAGTAGGAAGAAATTGATCCTATTCCAGCGTATTAATTTCTCTATAATAGCTGACTGGAAGGGAGAAACAATGAAGATATATGAAATAACAAGTTAAAACTTCGCCGGTGGTAAGCACATATAAGTTCAAATCCCATGCATTCAAAGGAATAAGATACGCGAGCATTTGTTGAACCAGAACTCGTAAGTATTAAAGGAAGAACCATGCTATGTTCTGCGTTCGAATTCTTCAATCGAACGCAGACGAATTCGAGTACTCATTTGGAACGCACCAGAATGATATACGACTATATATTTTTTGCGAGTTTTACATAATTAAATGGGCATAGGCTCAAGACAACAACATTAAAGACAATGCATCTTATGAAACGAAACTTATAGAAGAGAAACGGTTGAGTTTCCACACCGAAAGAGGAGAAGGCTCGGATGAAGAGCAACATAATCAATAGTTTGTGTTTGAGAGGGAGAGCAACTCGCAACATAAGTATATACATGGGAAACTGTCTCAATAAATAAACACTTTGGTCGGATACAGAGGAAAAAGGAGCAACTGACAGTATATATAAATGCTTTACTGGAGGAAACTGAAACCTATTGATTCAAGATTAGATATTTGTTTTCGCAACAAAACTTGTATACGTAAGCAGGACACGCAGTTATGCGTGGAGTAAATTACTGCTCACTCATAGACTCATATAATTTTCTATTTATTCACGGGGAATACTAGTGTTTTGTGCAATGACTAGTAACTATCTTTTGATAAATCAATACCGGCATGATAATATATTCGCATCAATGTAATACTAATCAAATTCATGTCATGATGGTTTAGCATTTTCCAACAAAGCAACCAGGACATCGCAGGTGATAATTTTTTTGTGTGGGGAAAAATGATTGATCGATTAATCAGGTAAAGAGTCAGCCACTAGATTTTATTATGTCGTTTTTAGGTGGTTTAAATTATGTTGACACAAAGTAAACAGAAAAGTTGAGGAATTAGTTATAAATTTAAAACTCCAAGAGAGTAGCCCAATTGAGTGTAATTGGGAGAATGGAATTTCAAGAATAGGGTTTTTGCATTTTGCATGGGCTTTTGTAGAGAAGGAATTCTTAGAGGGGCGTAAAATGTGCATGTAATGCGTGACTATCTTGTTAAAAATGGAACTTTATTCGTTGAGTTGTAAATGGATATGTAAGCAAATTTACCTTGCCGATCACCAGCCTGGCTCTTAAACAGAACGCAGAGGCCCGTCTCAAAGTTTACAGCCTGACAGGATTGATTGGCTCTGCAAGGATTAAGGCAGTCTGCCAGCTGGAGTGTACCGGCCCTTGTTTCCAAAATGTCTTGAGGAGCACTATACATCCAACCGGTGACTAATTCAAAAGTGGAGTCAAGTGGAGGGCAATTTGTCACATCATACTGGGCACTGACTACATGAGAGATGATTGTCAACACGACCACATTCACGGAGAGACGCGACAACCACAACATTATTGATCCTTTTTAAAAGATACTCTTCCGTGTTCACTTTCCCCCGAATTTCTTTAGCTCCCTAGCTTGAGGTGTTCCAGGGCTAAAATGAACGGAAGGGCTGACGAGTTTCGGGACGGGAAATATTTTCAGTGTCAGTCAAGTTGACATAAAAAGATACGAGTGATGGAAACTTGTAGATACTTCACATTCACTGAGGATATAAGGTGAAAGATTGTGTGCTGTCCTCAACTATAAAATGCTACTTTGCCAATGATGGCTTAATGGCACCAAGCTAGAACGAAGGGCACGGTACGAAGTTGATTTGAACTTGTACCTGTTACAACGAGACTGAATTCTCGACTGAAAGAAGAAATGATGAGCAGATGACAAAGGTTTTGGAAATAATGAGAATTTTACTTGAGAGGAGGAAGAGCCCGAGACGAGGGGCTACGAAGAAAAAGAAGCAAGCTCTCCTGAGTTCCTGGTTAAGTGTGGGCCTGAGGCTTTTCTTTGTATCACTCTTTAGCATATAGCCAATCCAAGTGCCGTTATTTCTTATGCAGCCCATACCAAGACAACAGTACAATAAGTTAAGTCGACAGAGCCGGCTGGTACTTCCATATGTAGAACCATGCGACTTCTCACTACTGTATACACACAGGAAGACTTATGAAAGACAAAACTCACACTTAAAATAGTCCACTTTGAGACAACATCAGTGTGAATATGCACCTGGAATTAATTTAAATGTCTTCCACTCTCCACTTGTCTCCACCATAATTGACCAGAAAATGAGGGGCTAAATTCCTTTGAGGCGATTGAGGTACTAAAATAAAAAAAACGTATGAAGAGCATACACAGAATTTCAATTCCTTGACATGCACAACATTTTTTTCATTTGATGCTAATTCCATCAAAATGTGTGAAGCATTCATGCTTATACAGGGGAAGTAACATTGTTTTTATTGGGTCATCCTCAGTTTGACTGTTATAGCTCTGCCTCTCTAGTAAATGCTACGATTGCGTAACGACAGTCGAAGAGATTCATCAGTTTCTATTGTTAACAACCTTACTCGGTACTGTTGAAAACTTTTATTTTCCTTTTGTACTTGCGATACAATCTTCACTCAACACCAGATATGTCAAAGGAAATTCGCTGAGCATCACTCATGCCATCCTTGCCCTTCAAACTATTATCTTTAGCGTAGGGTCGCTTGCAACAACACCACTAAAGTGTGACACATCTCCGAGATCTTGCGTATCCTCTGAAAAAGTTTCCTTTTTGTCAGCAGTTTACTGACGCATTAGACCACTTCCCTATCGCACAAGTCAGAGTTTATTCCTACTAACATTTTACGCCCTAGCAGGTTGAATTCTATAACGCTCCAGTAAGCGTTTCATATGTGGAGCCATCAAATAGCATCTTGCTCATAGAAATGTATGGACGAAAAAAAAATTACACTTTCTTCACTTCCGATTTTATGACCATACTGCACAGCGCAAACTGAAATTTTATATGATAAATCTCTATCTCTACTTCCGCATTCATAGCTTGTAGCTCTAATAAAAATTAGAATTAATTTTTTCTCAAGTTAATTTTATTATTTATGTATTTCATAACCTTTAGTAAATCTGATTTCTCATTTGCAGCTTGCTTTCATATAATAGCCTTGGTAAATTTAAAAATTTTAGATGGAAACGTCTGTTTAGAAAATTAAATATATTTTATCCTACCAAATGATAGCAGGGGGTTGCAAGTTCCATAAAAACAACGTTACGGCCAATGGTTAAATAACCTTTGGTTTATAGTGTCCTTACACCTGCGTTACCCTCCATGAATATCGATGCAAACGAAAGGTATGAAGATTGAGTGCGTAAATGTAAAAGCAAAATAGAAATACATTTTTATGTTATGCCTTCCAAGTATATTTTATTGATGACTTTTTTAACTGGTAACTTCCTGCCTGAGGATGGACATGAAGGGAAAAAACAAGATGAAAAATTCAAAAAACACAACGAATACCATAGTGAGTCATTAAATAATCCAAACAGGTTGAATGCATATACGTTTAATCTGGAATGTATATTATTCTTGTTATGCTTTATTCTTAGGTAGCAGTAGGAGAACTTTTGTTCACACTAAGTGTACTAGACTTAAACCGTATAACATAGTAATAAAGGAAATGAGGCGTATAGAGTAGTTTAGTCGTATAGGGCTTGTGCCGAGAGTAAAACTGACCCCTACAGGATGAAAAAATGTGGGAAGATAGGCACGATACCTTCAAGGAAAAGAATGCCTGAAATAAAAAACATCTCACCAAGAAATTCCATGTATATTTTAAAACACGGTATAAGAATGGAAGAAAGGGATAACAGTGATAATGTTGAGGTATTTACAAGGAAGGGATCACTTGGGGTACTTTTCATTTCATTTGGGCTCCCTAGGTCGTTGGCATGAAGGGGTAGGACTCAAGGTTTAGGAAATACAGCTCATCGTCTATACATTGGAACTAAAACACCTTCTATATAAATACATTTTTTTATTTGGTATCTATGCTCTACCTACCTAACAATTAATACCAGCACATAGGTGTAGAATGGTGAGCGTCTATTATGTTACTTATTCACTCATGAGCGTGTTAAGTGAATTTAAAAATTGGATGGTGAATGGCGTTTAAAGCGCAATGAAAATTCTTGACAATAATTTTTACTGAATAAAAGAGTTAATAATAACACCCGACTATATAACTTTTGGTGCCTGTTTTCCAACAACGCCAGTGCGTTTATCATTCTTACAGTTATAACATGAGGATGTACTGGCAAATGTGACCAGCTGGGCAAGTGTGGAGCTAATTGTTTGTCTATATCTGCGACCTTTAAGAGCAAGACAGGTTTGATGATGTCTTGGTATATGCAACTGGTTATGGCTTCAGCCAATAATGCTTGTATGAGGGTGAAAATAACTAAACGTCACCGTGAACTGACAAAAGCAACACATCGTCAAATGAATCAGCTGCATCACACAAGCTCAGAGAGGTAAAGTAAGGATCACAGGAGCGTACTATACATGTGTACATACAAATCTTGGTATACAGAAATTTTTAACTGTAAGCCCATGCTTACAGTTAAATACTGAAGTCAATGGTGTCTAAGGATTTAGTTGGTATGAATTTTTTTTCGGAAGAACTACTACTACAGACTTAAATACAGGTGTTGTCGGATGAATTGTTGGCCTTGGAAATCACCCCTGTTCTGTGTTAATTTACATCCTATGTATTTTGGAGAGTAAACATGGATTAAGTTGACACCTTTGAGAGAAATTAGTTTAAGAATGAATTGAGACTTGCTCATAGTATAATAATACCGTGAGGCATTTGGTGAATGTAGTGCGAGTGTTTGAATGTGAGAAACTTCGGCATGTTAACTCGCATTGCTTAGCCCGGGGCTTGTGCATATAGGAAGTGGTCAGCTCTGGGAGTAGCGGTTCTAAAGAGAAGAGGGCAAGACCTACTACCCTTGACCCTTAGATGTTGGTGGTGGTGGTGGTGGTGGTGGTGATGATGATGAGGATGAGCAAGCAGGTGGACGAGTGAAGCATTCTCGATTTCGTCTGCTACGTTGGCAGCATAGTCACAATCAGCATCATTCTATGTTGTTCTTTACATGAATGTTGAATCATTGTTTGAACTGAATTTTAATTCTTGCATCATTATGTAGATCTCTAACTTTTAAGGGAACTTCGAGTGCAATTAGTTGTTGAGCAGCTTTTGGGTTGCTGGAGTAGTGATGCATAAAAGTCGAGAGAAAACAAGTTTCATCTCTTTCTTTCCATTCAGTACTGTTGGTAGAGGCATATTCCATATTGTTTCCTATACTATCACACGCTCGATTAGACTCTTTGAAGTGAGTCTTTTCATCTGTCGACGGGAACGGCGATGTAAAATTTATCTTTCGTACTACTTTCCATGAACTTTTTCATCATTTTATTCCTTCCTTGGCCAATATATGTCGTAAGGATTGCCTTAGGAAAGGTCAGAGGTCAGATCTATTATCTCATGTTTCCTTTCGTAAGTGGTGACTTCTTAAGACTTATACACGTAAAGCATATTCCTGTCAGAACTAATCTCAACGGGTTTTGCGATCTCCCGCTTGCCATTTGCAACATCCCATTTTCCCCAGATCATACAGATTCTTAGCCAAGTCTAATTTTTTACCTATATGTATAGTCCCGCTTGATTTATACCATGTACGTTGGGGAAGAAAAGGCAGTTCCCAACAATTTTATTCAGAAAAATGTCCGGCCTTCCAAATATAACTTTCACAAATCTCTCAACGAATTATGAATCTCGTTGTCTACAGACAGTCTATCTCCATTCGTTTACGGTTCACGGGTGAGTGCTCGTAAATATTCAGACGTAAACAAAAGGCTCGGAAATACTACTACTCCGTACTCATCCCAGCACTCAAGTCAGTTGTCAGATCAAATGGACCATATAGGGGTGTATACTGCTTCCCGAGAACTGGAACGCGGTATTTCCTAAAGCTTCACGCAAAGCTATGTATATCTATGGTTACAATTGAAGCGTATTTTAATAGTAAGTAAAAATTTTCCAATCTTTAAAAATTTTAGTATTTTATGAATTAAAAAAGTATTTTAATGCATAAAATTGGCGTTCAAATAGCTTTACATTCAAATAGAAAACTTTCCGCTCTCAAGCCCTTATAGGATGAAGCCTACTTAACATATCTTGTAGTAAAACCATTAATACTTAAGAAGGTTATGTTTATGGAGTAGGCACAATTAGCGAAAAAAATTTGCAAAAGGAATCCATCGTTGTTTAGATCTTACCCCCTACTGAATTTCAATACTATATTAAGGAATAATGGGATTACATGTTCAGTCGGGCATGAAATAATGGGAATCTGATATAATTCGTATCAGTTACTACTAATTGCCTAATAAACAATAATTCCTTTTAAAGGAGTCGTAATTTATTCAGTACTGACAGGAATTTTTGGGAAATATTTATGGCTTCAATCTTCCTTTCTGCCCTTGCTTCGGCGCTTCTTAATTATTTATTTTGGAAATGTACAATATTTCAAACGTGGGTGACTTGGATGTTAATCTGTACCAAAAAAGGTTTTAAATTCATTTTTCATTCGGATGAAATGACTCGAAATGTCTCGGATACTAAGTGTTTTATTCCCCATGGTAACTTATTCTGCCTTTTGATCCTTTCAAGTATTTTTTTTCTTTTTGGGTGTGTAGCATTAATCTGATTTCCTTCAGGTGAGCACTGACAATTTGGGGACTGAGATGAGGCCAGTTTGCTCCCTAGATCAAGTCTTCTTTTGGAACTTTAACTTTGTGCTTTGTGCTTGAACAAGAGAAGACTGTTGTGCCTAATAAGTGAAAAAAGGAGGATGGGAACTACAAAGGGTATGGTCGGCTACGTAATTGTGTCATTTTTATCCTCAAAGACCAGCATTTTCCCTGGGTCTAGAACAGTACTTGTTCTTGTCAAGTAAAAGAGAATATGAATACATACCGTACAGTATTACAGACCTCACGGTAACTTGGATGGTGAAAAAAAATAGGGAACAACAGTTAGCTCTTGTACACAGAAGGTATATATAATTATCTATTTTAATGTAGTTCACGCTCCTACAGTATCTAAACATGTTCCAGTTATGTCCATGTATTTTTGGATGTCATCCAAAAACAGCAACTCCTAGTTGTCAAAACAATGCAGAATGTGAGCACACGTGTGGTACTATGTCTAAGTTTGAAAAGTTGTCAGCAGGCAGTCCATCTCCCAACGACGTATCGTGACTACAACCAGCGATTCCTCCAGCAGTTGCTTTGAGAGAAACATTTTCATCCCGTTTCATTTATTCTTGCAATTACTACACCATGCAACTTTCCCCTTATTATCTTCTATCATTGGCGCTTGCTCCTACTTGAAAAAAAACTTCTTAGAAAAAGTTACGCACAATTTTAAAAGACTTTCAAACTAATGTAAATATTTTACCAAATAAATTATACTTCACGCACAAAAACATCAATATCATCCGTTCCAGTCAATCTATAGTCAAGCTTGTTTTCCTACTCAACCGGTAGAGACCAAACATTTGTCCTTTCTCGCAGCACATAATATATTCATTTTGTAAGTGAACACATAAAAATGTAAAGTATATACTTCTCTACACGTGAATATTAGCTGAGAATGAGAATGAGTAAATAAGCTAGAAGTTATCTGTTTATTCTTTGGGAATCTTTTAAATTCTTTTTAAAAATCAATACACGGATTATTCCACAGTACAAAATATTTTTCATAGGTAATGTAAGTGTGTACATTTTTTAATGATGACTATAAAGGTACTGCAACTTGTAGGTCCTGCCCAGGTCAAGGTAGAATAATAATTTAAATTGAGTAGACGAGGTCATTTGAATTTTCCGATTTACTAATTAACATTATTTGTAAATAATACTAGTCCTTCCTATAGCTCTGAGTGAGTGATGAGAAAGTAAAACTGAATTGGTGCACAGGTGGATGTAGTTAAAGAGCATGGAAATTTGAAAATGTCCCGATAAATCAAGCCGTTTAAAAATGAAATCATAAGTTTCAAGTTTCATGATACTTTTACTCTAAATAAGAGTGTCAAGAATAAAATGTATAGCTATCACACGTCTCTATCTCTCTTTCACCCTGACGTTGTACCTGTCGTTTAGAACTCAAGCGATATTTTAAAATGTAACTATAACACATGCTGTGAGTCTCCCTATCATCATATGTATACACCACCACATGTTTTATTTATTCTACTTCTAACTGAAGCAATGATCCTTGAAATTTAGTTCCTACATAGCCAGCAGCAGTCATAAATAGGTTCGGAACCAGTTTAGGTAGGATTATGGATAACCAATTAGATCTCTATTATTATTTTGGATTTGTGTGACTATACCCTGCAGTGAGTGAACAATGAGAGCTGCAAGCAATTAGGGACCGGAGTTGCAGTTTACATAGTAGTAGTTGAAAGAGCTGTAGAGATTTTACTCCTAACATAGCTATATGTACCAGTCAATCGGGAGTATTTGAAAGAATAAATTGTTAATTTGGTTTACGTTAAAGATTACAGACAGTCAAGGAAAAAGGTACTTAAGCAGTGAGCATATCAATGGAAACCATAAGTTACATCACCTTTAATCGAATATGACGTCAAACTCATTGGTAGAATGAGATTAAAGAACATTGTTTGTACGTAAGCACAGAGTTGTTGTGTTCGCATATCACTTAAATATTTTCAATGTGGCTGTAACTTCATTACTGGTGCTTTGTGAGGAGGACGAAGGAGTAAAAAAGTAAGTGAAGCTGTGTGGTATTGTGTTGTATAAAAGTGTGGAGGACCAGCGAAAGTGTTTCCCGCTATGAGTTTTTTCTCGTGAAATTTCTTGTAATACTAAAGGTAATTCTTTAAAACTACTTATTTTTATTTTTCTGAGAATTGTCATCGGGCTTGCATCATATTATGCTCCTCGACAATTTAACATTTACTTTCTATTTGTAACTGTGATTTTGGCACGGAATTATTAAGAGCTTCCATGCAACTCACTCCAAAGTAATTCGAGCGTCAACAAGCTTGTAAACAGTTGCACATGTTGATGCTTATACTCTTTGTCGTTACTCATTCTTTTTATACGTGAATCATAGAGGGAAGTCTAAATATTTTTATATTCTTCAATTCTACGAATGTGTTCAGTTCACAATAAAAAATAAATATGGTTCAATGTTCTAAGGAAATGCTCTTGCTTTCCTTTAAGAACGGGCGGATTCTTTTTGCAAGTACGTATTCGTTCCTGTACGAGTATCCGTCTTGTAATATACTCTCTCACTTCATATTTCAATTGTTAATAATTACTATTACTTGTATCCACTTATTATTACGGTTTACCGAAAAAAATTCCTTCCGATGGAAAGGGCTTGAGTAACTCCAGTATCCCAGGAACAATCTATGTATATATACATAGTATATATACTATACTATTACTTATCCTACCACAATTGTAGCCATCGTTTTTTAACGCCGTGGTTAAATTTAAAGAATTTAATTTACTTCCTTAAGTTTTCTACTTTTTATGAGAGGATCGGATGGGAGTGAGTAAAAAAATAACACGTTCAAATAACTTGTAAATTCTACTTGAACACGTATCGTAAAATTATTCATAAGAAATCTTATCATGGTATATAGTCAAAATGAAGCCCAGCGGCCGATAAGCCATTATTCAAATCAGTACTTGGGAAGTAGTAGACATTGTAAAATAACAGCTTTATTTACAAATTTACAATTGTCAGATGAATTTGATTATATTAAAATAGTTTGATTTAGAATGGATGGTTACATATCGATAGATTAATTTTTTTGTAGAAAGTTTACCCTCCATAGAAAAATATAATGACTTGTTGCGGAGCTCATATATAATATTTTAGGGAGTGTGTACAAGTTTTGTTTGCAACACATCAGTTGACCCAGTTTGAATAGCATTATTGAGTCAATAATACATTGAGGGATAGATAAACTAGCGAGTAAAAGGGAATCTCTGTGCAGAGTGACGCGTAGAATTTATTCATATCGATATATTTGTTTGACTTCGGTTGAGGTTAATAATTAGTGGTTTGTCATTGCCACAAGCCTTGTTAGATGCTATCTGTAGGAGGATCTGCTGTAATAATAAATATGTTCATGAAATGCAGTAAAAAGAGAGTTCGCATGGAGCTGTCAGTGTCGGCAACATTTCCTTCTCATGCGAATTAGTATGAAGCCTGCCCAGCTTTAAATACAGTAGCGTTGAAATAAAAATAATGAAATGTTACCATCAAATGGTTGCTCTTCCGTTCAGAGAATGGACACTCACTGACTATGCACGTGCGTACAAATAATAATAAAAAGGGAAAATATTTTTAAGTTTACAGGGAGTAAATTACAAGTCAGAACAGTTTTTGATTAATTTCTACGAGCTTTTTTCACCAGAAGCATGTTGACCTATGAACGAGGGTGAATGTAATTGATCCTTAGAAGGGCTCGATAGCATGGAAATGCTTCACTTTATGAATATGAGTACAATAAGGAATAATGATCCACTTCCTTCGCTTCCCCTTTCAATCAAGCCGTTTTCGTAAAGGTGGTTTCCTTGTTCTCATCAGGGCGGAATCATGGAATAGCAACAATTATGGCTTTACCAGTGTCAGTAAGTGTTGCTTTGTTTTCATAAAATACTTGTTCCTATATATCTGAATGTGCGACTCCCGCTTCCTCCGTGCCAACGCTCGCCATCGACACTAGTACCAGTAGTAATGATTTTGCAGTTACTTATTTACCAACATTTCTAATTTCACCCCTATAGCAGGATATTATACTGTATACATTTTATGACTACGTGCGGATCTAAAATTCCACTAATTACAACATGAAGCAATAATAGTGCGCATGAAATAAAAAACTGCATTGAAAGGTAAAATATTAACCTACGCAACCGCGCAACTGATAGTTAGTTATTATATAAGGTCAAAATTTACATCCTTTGAGTCACACACAAATTCGACATGAGTCTCATATAAAGAAATCAAGGCGTCATGGCATATAAACTTATTCTTGGTTCACAAGTGTATTTAAATATTTTGAGTAAACGGGATATACTTCCCAGGTTAATGGGTGTTTTCCAATGTTCATAAAATTACAAAAGTTTACAGTTAATTCTGCAGATAATTAAGAATAAGTGAAATCGGGGGAATGTGAAGCTTTTTAGTACCGGTAGTTGTTGCTGGTGATTAGTAAAAATCGAAATTACAAAAATTCAAGACTCGGATCTACATTGTGCTTTTTTTAACCTTATGATGTCTCGATGTAAAGGTCATTAGCTCTTCATTGTAGTCAACCACCATACTTTGCACCCCTGTCCAGCCAGCAACAATATATAATTAATTAAACCTAAATATGTATTTCATATATGTTGGTATTGGGAGTCTTGTCTGTGACACCATTCAAGATTTTAGAGGAATTCAATTGCATTTGCTTAACGACAAATTATCACTATACTAGAATCATTCACTAATCCTTCCGCATTCTCAACAACTGTGAGAACTCAGGGAGAAGATTTCAACCTGAGAATTTCCATTACTAATAGTCTCTCTTATCGGACTACATTTAGAGCTCTATCACCCCTACAGAGCTAATTTTATTTACGTCACAAGCCATATGTATCCATTAGCTACTAATGTATGCGTACAGGTTTACGTATATCAGTTACAACATCAGCAACATTTGTAAACATGCTAAAGGTACGGTAGTGGTAAAGCACACATTTGGAACATTCCCCATATTCATATCTATAATTTATGTCTGTGACAAGTGTCAAGCTCAAACCAACTCCAACTCAGCCTGCTAGGGTAGAACTGAATCATTTCAATAAACATTAGAATCCAATAGAAGATAAGATTCGTTCTGCCCAAAGGTAAACTCTCCGTCCACACTATATTTATTCTATTATCTATTCTATTCTTATATTTCTCTCTAAAAATACCTTTATTTTCATTCATTTGAAGTTCAACAAGCCTTATTAGCCCCACTTCCCATCTTAATTATAATAAAAAAGAAATCCAGAAAAAATCAAAGCTGCCTGCAAATGTGCAACTAAATGTACTCCAAACAAATACACATACAAACGTATAATTACGCACATTTGCTTTCTATGATAACAAAAACTTCTTACCTTCAACTATATTTCCTTTGTGCATATATATGTGCGCCAAACATTAAAGAAATGCATATAACCTTTCCAAAACTATCAATGACACTCATTAAAGGTTATATGAGCTCTAGTTCCAGTGAATGGCCAATATATGATAATTACTACCTCATTGCATTTACTCCCCTACCTCTCTCATCGTCAACAACCATCTATAAATCTCGCACTAGTATTCCTCTCATGTCCTCTTCAAACAGACTGAAAATATACATAGTCAAATATTGGACATGCTATTTGCCTTTAAGAAGCCCTTGACCGACAAGTATTTTCGATACTGGCGATAACGGAAACAATTAATAATATTGCTAAAATGCATTTGTTTATGAGCCTTAGAAGGCACTCTTAAAATTTCAAAAGTTGCAATTTTTAAATATTTTATCAGTCAAGTATAGACACATAAACATAAAGTATGCAGAGATAAAGCACAAAACCCGTTTATTTGAAAGGGTGAAACATCACTTTCCCCAATGCGAGGAAATTACAGACGACAGCATTTTACTCGAGCAGTATTACTAAGTATGTAACATCCAAAGAACGGGTGATTTTTTCAAGGCTCTGCAAATCATTGTGAAGATGACAGTACCAGTGAAAAAATACCGACCCAGTGACTAAGTAGACTTTTGCTCCTTGCAAATTCTGACTGGAAAGGATTTTTGGGGAAACCTATTTTTATTCAACTTCAGTGGCGCCTTGTATGAAAAGAAAGAGGAAACAGCTGAGCCGTGTAGTTCGAAGATAAGAAAGTGTGGAAAACGTCCAAAAGCTGACGTGACGCAGGCACTACTTGTCCCAAAGCAGTCGCTAAAGAGCTCCCAATCAGTTGAGATAAGGTTTTGATGTTGTGAGGTCGGCGGAAGAAAGCTTTGGAAGGTAAGTTTAATTTCTCAGTGTCTTTCTTTGTCCCCGAGAATGGTTAAATTGTCATCCGGACTCAAGTTTTAGTCCTAAAAAATAAACTGGGCATTCTAGCTAAAGTCTTACCGTGTTACGCAAGAGTTTTTCCCAGGCAATTGATTTGTGAGAGTAGCAAATTTGCAAATTCGGGGAATCAGGTTGGAACTTACAGGCGTATATAAGTATGGTGGAGTTGCCATACATCTCACGGAATGATCGAATAGCCCAATGTGAGTTTTAGGTATACAATTCTCGGTAGTTTAACCGGAGACAGCATTGCATTCTTATTCGCTCATTTAAGTATGTATAACAACTTGTGGTTTCCGCCAGCCCATCAACTATCTATAGAGAACCTTGTAAAAATGATCAAATTGTGGAAATTTTAGGGAAAGGAGCCGAAGAGAATTTCAAAAGTGTTATTTGGTGATTTCGTAGTGTTTGAAGAATTTGGTCAGTTCTGGAAAGAAATTTCAACATTTCTCTCTATAATGGTATGAAAATTCTTACATTTCTATAAAAAAAAACAAGGAGTTTGAGGCTGGCTGTAACCTAAAATCTATAAGGGAGAGGGATTTGAAGACTTTTTCCAGGCGGCAGTAGTGTTTTCTTTTGAGGTGTGAAAGTGGCATTGAAAAGTAATGTACAATGTCAGTGAGTCCCTTAAAACATGATTACATGATGACATTTTAACTTTCGGATAGGTTGAACCTATATTTATAAACATGGGAGTTAGAATTATTATGGTTGGAATTATACGAGCTGAATAGAAAAAGAACTGTCTTCAAGTCTGACATATACGGTATTTGGACTCTTTGGGTGGTTTCTATTTAATGACAGTGCTTTTAGAATGTAGAACGTGATATAAATGTAATCAGATTTGAGAGAAGCAAGGATTGTCACGTATGTATGATATTTAGTAGTGGTTTAAGCTCGTCGGCGCCAATTTTTCCTTGGCGAAGTATTATTTTGTAATTGCAATTATCGTTTATATGTGTTGAAGACATTAAGAATTACATAGTAAGTAAATCTATGGAAGCGGTTTATACTTTCCTTGTTGCATATTATCTTGGGATTGTTTGTGGTGGTACAAGTAATAGTGTTTGCTATATATGGACGAAAAGCACTTAATAATAATGTTTTACGTGTTAATATACTGCTTGGGCTCGCCTTGAAATTGATGAATAAGTTAAATGATATTTTTGGGTTTGAATATTGCCGTAATGAATTGTCTTGTGGTAAGAGCCTTAACTCGAGTCCTTTAAAAATGATGGCTGTCGTAACTGAAATTCATAATGTAAAGAAAGCATGGGATGTAATTTGGGCATGAGGGAGGAGACATAGTATAAATTGTCATGATTGGGGTAAGATTATTCTTGAAGCTCTGGTTTGAAAAGGTGAATTTCGAAAGTGAGTTAGAAATTAATTAAGTATATTAGTGTTGGTTAGACATGAGGAAATTAAATAGTTTCTTGACACACGCACCGTTTGTCAAAATTACATGTTTCATGTAAATATTTTTGAGTGGACCAGACGATCAAGGAGCGAGTGAGTTCGAGAAAGTAGTGAGTAAGAAAGTTCGGTGTAGTGGTCTATAGTGTGTGGCTCAAAACCATTTTGTCAGTGTTGATATCACATCGGACTTTTATATACGGGAAGGTAGCGTAAGAAAAGTAGGGTAGGAGGAGAATATATGGGAGTGTGTAAAAATGCCCTGGTTGCATACTCCCAGCCGTGTGCGTTTGCAATTTATGCGGGTTTAAGGATAATGGGAAATTTCTTTCGCTGTCATATAGGCTATTATTTTATACATGGGAATATTAAAAAATAAGACGTGTGTACGCAGAAGAGTAAGTAAAGCATATAGTTTTTTGCTGGAAGGAATGGGACATCTTTATAGTGGTTACAATTGTCATTTGTTCCCGGGCGTTGATATCTCGTGTCTGGTAAAACGACCGAAAGCATGTAGTCAAACACAGTAGACGTTCAGGAGTAGACGTAGACGTTCCTGCCCTTTTACAAGGTGGAGTGAATTTCATGCGCCGATCGATGTTAAAGTACAGAAGCAGAAATTGGCACGATGTCAACCAGAGTGTGGCTCTTTTGCTTCAGCACAAGGACGGGTGGAATCGATGAAATCCGTACATGGTGGTCAACCAGTGATTGCTCTGAAGAGCTTGGAGCTCTGTATTTTACTCATGAAAAAACAAAGTGTGCTGTGTCCGATTAAGATAGAAGTGTCCATTCTAATCCCGTGACGATGCTTGTCAACTTGAGATCTTTCACTGAAGCCTCGGTGACTCCTTGAGTCACCTAGCCAGTGTTTATTCCTAGTACCATCCTTGAAAATGGCCTGTGTGACAATGAGTGTGAACGGTTTGAAATTCCTTATTTGGTCGGCCCATTGACACATCGTAAATTATTGCAGTGAATACATTGTATTTAACCATTAATAGTGTTTCTACACTGGTCAGAACCTTTTGTCTCTGTAGTTAATCCATTAAAGTACTGAAAGTGCGAGGGTGGGATCACGGATTTGTGCAGAGAAGATTTCTTGGATGGTTAATTGTTCTTTCAAGTCATATTCTTGTATGGCTTACACACTGTTATTATTGTGATTTAAAAAACAATGGAGAATTCATTGCGTACAGCTTGGATTCTCGACGCATCAAAATGCTCGGAGATCTGTAGTGGTTGTCGGAGCATTTGTTGTTCGCCAGTTTGCAATTTTTGGTCGATGTTTACTGAAAGGTACGGGGCCCATCCAGTACCCGAAATATCTTGTACTAAATTTAGAGTCTTGAACAAGGGATCAGCTCTGATCTCGGTGATGCAAAGAAAAGCGAACTTAACGAGTTCTTGTCGTATGAGGAGCTGCATCTTTACAGTAGTGCATCATGGTTTACTTTCTATAATAAATTTCTAGCTAGCTCCATTCGATTAAGTAGCACTGGTATGTGTATTGTAGTCAACTCATGTAACAAAATTGTTCTTACTACGCCCAAAAATATCAATAATCAAGCTTGATTAAGTGTAATTCATAACACAAGCAACAGATTTTGTCCAAAAAGAGGTTGAAGTTTATTCGTAGATTCCTATTAAATGCTTGAATGTGATATTTTAATTTATTGTTGAAAGAATTCTGCTCTTACAATATTGTTTAGGAATAGATTCCAGGAAAATTAAGTTTTAAAAGTTCTCGTTTAAGTACAGCTCCAGGTTGAGGAAGTTTTTTAGGAGCTTATTAAATGCTTGATTGTAACGATTGTAAAAAGTTTGTTTCATTAATATGTTACAGTGGTTCAGGGCCATTTGAGGCCTTTGGAGAGCTCCTGTGGGTGTCGCTTGTTGTATAGTTTATACCACCCGGAAAATATCAGTTGGAGCGGCTTTCTCTATTTTGTCTTAGCCAGTAGGCTGAGTCTTGGAATTCTCTTGGTTTGGAAGATCGGTTTGGGAAAATAGCTAATATGGGTGACCAAAGCCTTCCATCCCAATTTGGGATCAGCCTCAAAGACCTCCGTGAATTGATGGAAAACCGAGGACCTGAAGGACTGGAAAAAATCGCATCCTTTGGCGGTACTGCTGAAATATGCAAAAAACTGGCCACCTCGCCAATAAATGGTAAATTGCTAGTAACTTTCTATACCCTGTAATAGTAATTTGAAGTATGTAATTATAATAGGATAAAGTACGAATCGCAACAGATTGATATTTTTTAATTCCCATTTGTTCGACTTCAGCGATTCTGAAATTCAATAGTACCAACGTATTTATCAATATATATGCTTTAGTTGCTCTGTGGTCAACGGGAACCGGAAGGCATAATTATCATTATCTTTTTAAAATTCTTGTCATGTCGTAGTAAAAGAAGTACAGCGCTAAAAGTTTCGTCACTTTTGCATACTACCGCCAGCTGTGCTCTTTCTGGTTTCGATTCCCAGATTCCTTCAAGGTGATGTAGGGCTAAAGCCTTGCGCCACAAGCGCTGCATTGCTTTACAAGCATGGTCAATGGCGAGCAATTCCTTAGTCCATTAGTTTTTAGGAGAACTTGCCATATAATTTCAGTGGATAGGGAGTTAGAGTAATTCAACAAATTCCCATCTTTATATCACAATGCAGGACTCTCCTTACATTAATGTTTTTGGGTTCCTACTTCTAGGGCTTCTACGAGTCAGTAGTTATCCTTCATTTCTTTGATGCATTATATCATATTGTGCAACTTTTCCTGGCTTTGTTGTCTTATTTTTTTTAGTGAGTACAGTTCGCTGTTTTATTTATTGCCTCGAAAAATTGGAAATGCGTTTTGTATAAACGTTTCATGATTGGTAAGTTTGTCACCATCTAAACTGTGTGTAAGGCATTAAATGTTGATTGAGCTCCCAAATAGAGCAATTGTTCTTCACATTTGCATACTATCTCGACAGGTAATATGTCTTAAACGGGCATTGGGCTAATCTTCAATAAATCTTATAATTATTGTCGGTTCGGAAGCAAGGGTTTTCAAATATAAAACCCATTTTAAGGTTACGAGCTAAGAAAATCTGAGTATTTATGTAAGCTTTATAACCTTAACCTGAAAGGACGTAATTTTTTTAATGAAAAGTTCAGAGTTGAAATTTGAGTGCTTTCGTAGGCGTCACAATGCTTTAGGTATGTCACAAAGTTGGCACAGGGTTTCTACACTAGCATAGGGTACCAGTTCACACAAGAAAGGACTTTCCTGAAGGGATCAGGCATAATAAACCAGGGTGGCTCTAGGTTCGGATTTGTAAATAGGAACATCCCAACTTTATTTATATCGTTTTTCGAATTTTCTAAATATTAACAACTTAAATATTGCAGCCGATAGACTCCTCGTGTTCAAATTGGTAAACAGGCCCGGTATAAGGAATGTCTATTCAAAAGTATTCTCATATTAATCATGTCAAAGTTTGTAGAGGTATGGCCTCCCTACCGATGTATTTTTGATTACTGCTGTGCGTGCGGAAACTGATTTTTATCCTGAAGTAAACCCGTCCAAGCGTAAGGTGTAATGATAGATTTTATCGTACCTTTAAAATAGGTTTTAAAACCCGGGTACCTGTTTGAGCCGCCGCAAAAACAAGTTAAACTTTTGCATTAAAGATATCAAATCAAAATCGTTGTTCAGAGTTCAGATTTATTCATACTTAAGCTGTTGGACATGCAGAGACTGCGTTTGGCATTAATTACCTGGTGAAATAATACCTTTTTCCAACCGATCATCTTAGTGTTAGCTCGTTGTGCTGTTATATATTCTTTGCTATCAATCTTAAAATGATTGAATTAACAGTTTAAATTTACATTTTTCGTCAAGGACGACACTCCGTTTACATTATATTCAAACTCTTATCTTGAACTCGCGTTTTTGTAATTATAAACAGAAATGAAAACGGGCTTATCAGACTTCAAACGTTTAACACCTAATTACATAACGCTGTCAATAGTAATAATTCACTATCATCGCATTGAAGTTTTGATCAATCTGGACGCATAGGATGCATGAAGGTGGTGTACGGCCCAGTGTAATAGAAAATGTACTTCATTTGGCTATTATTACCTCGAAATAAGCCTTTCGATGGATGCATTTCTTTCTCTAGAACTTCTTCAGTCAACCTTTACAAAGCGCTGCAGTTCAGTTTCGTATTTCTGTAGTTCAATTGCTTATATACCCATCGGGCTACGGGGTGTTTCATTCAAGCCTAGGGATTTTATTTTATTTGGCACGCGTCCTGGTGGACGGCAATTTGAGAATTTACCAAGAGATTCTATAAGTAATTATTTTGTGGTGATGCATCTCAGAAATTTAGGTGCATAATACATTTATGTTTTCACTCAGCTGACTTCAACTAATTTTTTCAAACCCACAAATTTGAAAGCGTTTGCATCATTTTAATTTGGCAATTAGTTTTTTGTTCAGCATTCGGTAATTATTCGGGTAACACAGTGTCAATTGTTTATGCACATGAATGTGTTTTTACTTCATCCTTTGAATGTAGGGAACCCCGCTGGTGGAACAATTTTTCTGGGTGTTTAATAGGAAATAGCTTTGATTTGCTTTAATTCATTCAAAACAACTATGTGTAGTTTTATGTTACAGTCTAGAAGTAAACGTAATAAGGATGCATACTCTCCTTAGGTTATTATATATGTAGTTACTATTGATATTGATATGGCTTTGCCTTCATTCTTACCTGTTCTGCTTACTGACTTGACTATTGTTTTAAAGTATCCGTTATTGAAAATCAATGTATTACAATAAATAACCCGGTGCCTTAATAAGTATTCATTAACATTAATTTAGAATTAATATAAGTCATTTTTTCCATGATTTTAGTATCCTATTGGAACGGTTATAATAATGATACTTAATGTGGATATATTATTAACATTTTTCAGGGGTAAGTGGTTCTAAAGTGGATCTGGACATCCGGCGGCAGGTTTATGGCGCCAACGTGATCCCGCCCAAACCTCCAAAAACCTTTTGGATGTTAATGTGGGAAGCAGTTCAAGATGTTACATTAATAATTCTTATGGTTGCTGCGATTGTATCTCTACTGCTGTGGCTAGTTGCTAAGTACAGTTCTCAAGGCCATGTACCAGATGAAGGCGAAGATGACGAAGAACACGGTTGGATAGACAGTGTAGCCATTTTCGTCTCCGTTATTGTGGTAGTGCTGGTCACTGCTTTTAATGATTATACCAAAGAACGTCAGTTCAGGGGCTTGCAAAGCCGAATTGAGGGAGAGCACAATTTCGCTGTTATTCGTGATGGCGAAGTGCATCAAATTCCTGTTACTGACATTGTTGTAGGTGATATTTGTCAGGTAAGAAACTAATAACTTGGGCAAACTTATGATCTTCTATTTTGTTCCGGATTACATACTCTATCGCGCGTTTTTCAATCCTGTAGATAAAGTATGGTGACCTACTTCCTGCTGATGGAATATTGTTGCAAAGTAACGACTTAAAGATCGACGAATCGTCACTAACTGGAGAATCTGACCATGTCAAAAAAAGCGAATCCACAGACCCAATGGTTCTATCTGGTAAGATCAACGGTTTTTGGAATCCGTGAATATTTCCGACTTAGAATCTGGGAAGTACGTAATGTGAGCAAAACCGTTGATAATTATTTTATCAATTTTCCAGGAACTCATGTTATGGAGGGCAGTGGAAAAGTGGTTGTGACTGCCGTTGGTATTAATTCTCAGTCGGGAATCATCTTCGCATTACTTGGTGCAGCTGCGGAGGAAGAGGAGAAACCAGAGAAAAAGAAAGAAAAACGTAAAGTTTTTGCGATGCATCCAAGCTATTAGAAAGTAGTGAGATTGTCCTTTAATTTTCAATATTGTGTTCATAGCTCCGAAGAGGTCGAAAAAGTCTGTGGACTTGGAAGCGGGTCCAGGTGTGGGCCAGAGACAAGTAGTTTCCAACAGCCATGCTGGCGTACGAGATGGGCGTCCTCCACCCATACCTGAAGAAACTATTGTAGAAAAAGAACCGGAGGATAAAGGTCATGAGAAATCAGTATTGCAAGCAAAGTTAACCAAGCTCGCCATTCAGATTGGCTACGCCGGTAAGTTTTCAAAATATTTTGAACATAGTACTAGCTATGAATATTTTACAAGTAACAGTAACGATGTTATGTGCTCGATTGTTACAGGCACTGCTATCGCTGTCATCACTGTAGTTATTATGTTCGTACGATTCTCGGTTCAGAAGTACGGAATTAAGGGAGAGCCTATGGAAATCAAGGATGGCCAGAAATTCGTGCAGTTCATAATTACTGGTATCACTGTATTAGTTGTGGCTGTACCAGAAGGCTTACCTCTGGCGGTTACTTTGTCACTAGCGTACTCAGTCAAGGTAATTTGATTGCAAACTGAATTAGTAATTTTAATTTAATATAACTTTTTAACTGATTAACTTATTATTTGCACGCTTCCAGAAAATGATGAAAGACAACAACTTAGTCCGGCATTTAGATGCTTGTGAAACCATGGGTAATGCGACTGCAATTTGCTCAGATAAAACTGGCACCCTAACTACGAACAGGTTAAAAATTAACTTATACTTACGATCATTTGTTGGTGCTGACAAACATACAAAATGTTTAAAGTTGCTGATTTTTTGTGCAGAATGACAGTTGTCAAATCGTACATCAATGGTCTATTATCACAAAAATCATTGCCGAAGTACACTGATCTTCCCCCGCATCTTGGTGAAATTCTTATTCATGCCATTGCCGTCAATTGCGCTTACACGTCAAGATTGCTGGTAATATTTAAAATCAAAATGATTGTTTACCAGTTGATGCTTTTCAGTTTACCAATAGTTTATATGCTGTCATCTTTACGTCAACCTGTGATACCCTTTATTAAATAGCCACCTGAGAACCCAGGCGAGCTTCCTAAGCAAGTTGGAAACAAAACTGAATGTGCATTGCTGGGATTTGTTCGTGATTTGGGAAAGGATTACAACCAAATCCGTGAAAATATCACGGAAGAATCTTTTACTCGAGTGTACACATTTAACTCGGTACGGAAATCTATGAGTACTGTTATTCCTCGTGAAGGCGGTGGTTATCGGCTCTTCTGTAAAGGCGCTTCAGAAATCATAATGAAAAAGTAATAAACTTTGACCTGCTGCTACTATATACTGTAAGCAATAATTGTTCAATATGACCTAAGTTTTTATTATGTGGTGGTATTATAGGTGTGCCTGGATTTACGGTAAGGAAGGAAAGTTAGAAAGGTTTACAAAGGAAATGCAAGAACGTCTTGTTAGTGAAGTTATTGAGCCAATGGCTTGTGAAGGACTTCGAACAATATCCATTGCTTGCAGAGACTTTGTCCCAGGAAAGGCTGAGGATAACCAGGTACTGTTTCGTGTATTATCTTCCTTTAGTTTTTCATTTTAAGTACATTATTAGCTGTTTAGTAAATTGTGCATAATAACGTATTTCAAAATTTTCAGGTTTTGTGTAACACCGAACCAGAGTGGGATGATGAAGACAGCATTGTAAGCAATTTAACTTGTGTGTGTCTTGTTGGCATTGAAGATCCCGTTCGACCTGAGGTAAGCTGTAGTGTTAAATCTGATTAGGTACAAACAGTGTCAACATTTCCATGTACTCTGAATTTGGAGAAACATTAAATAAAACTAGCATTAAGTTCATGATGTTTTACCATGCATGTAATGTATATTTTCCAGGTACCAGATGCCATCAAGAAATGCCAACGGGCTGGAATAACCGTGAGGATGGTTACTGGAGATAATGTTAATACTGCCCGTTCCATAGCACAAAAATGTGGCATTGTCAAGCCCTGTGATGATTTTCTAATACTGGAAGGTAAAGAGTTTAATCAGAAAATTCGAGATGCGAATGGAGATGTACAACAACATTTGTTGGACAAAATTTGGCCAAGACTTCGTGTATTGGCTCGATCTTCCCCTACAGACAAGTATGTGCTCGTAAGGGGCATTATTGAATCCAAGGTAAATTACCGAATTACTATGTTTAAAAAATATAAATAAATGGATTGATTTGTTACGGAACTGTTGTACTATGTTTTCGTTAGTATTAAACCTTCGTAGAGGTATGGAGTTATTCAGAGTAAAATACATTTGTTCGATAAAGGTTACCACCATGAAAGTTCCATTTGTGTTTTTTAAAATTAATATTTGGATGCAGATCAGTGACAATCGAGAAGTTGTTGCTGTAACCGGTGATGGTACGAATGACGGGCCGGCTTTGAAAAAGGCTGATGTTGGCTTTGCTATGGTAAGTTGTAAGCAACTGCATTAGGATAAGATTTTGAGATTAACGACTTTTAATCGAATTTGTCGCTTTAGGGAATTGCTGGAACAGATGTGGCTAAAGAGGCCTCGGACATTATTTTGACCGACGACAATTTCTCAAGCATTGTTAAGGCTGTCTTATGGGGTCGAAATGTATATGACAGCATTGCCAAGTTCCTTCAGTTTCAGCTGACGGTAAATGTTGTTGCTGTGATTGTGGCCTTCGTTGGTGCTTGTGCCGTGAGCAGCAGTCCCCTTAAGGTAAAACCTATTTGCATAATTAGTTTGGATTGTGATGCAAGTTATTAAATTGATTTGCTGATTTTATATTCAGGCTGTACAAATGCTGTGGGTGAATCTTATAATGGATACCTTGGCATCCCTTGCCTTAGCCACTGAATTGCCCACTCCAGATCTTCTCTTGCGTAAACCTTACGGTCGTACTAAGCCCCTCATTTCCCGTACCATGATGAAAAACATTTTAGGACAAGCTATATATCAACTTATTGTCATTTTCGCGCTCCTATTTTACGGTAATACACAAATCCACTAATATTTAATCCCAAGCGTAGTCTATGCATTTATCAATGCGACTATTACACAAATGACTGCAAATGACAATTGCAGGTGAACATTTAATGGATATCGATGATGGGACAGTAATCATTGAACCCAGTGCTCATATGACGATGATTTTTAACACCTTCGTCATGATGACTTTGTTCAACGAAATCAACGCCCGAAAAATTCATGGCCAGAGAAATGTTTTCTCTGGTATTTTCACCAATCCTATATTTTATGTCATCTGGGTCTCTACATTTGTGTCTCAAGTAAGATATAGAACGTCATTCTGCTTCTGTCGTGGAAGTATGATTCTAATTGTATGAACTGATTTATATATGTACTAAGTGAAAACACTTTATTTCCCTAGGTTATAATTGTGCAATTCGGAGATCGTGCATTTTTCACTTTACCTTTGAGTTTTGAGCAATGGCTCTGGTGCTTGTTATTTGGAGTAGGTACGCTTCTCTGGGGTCAGGTTGTCACGACAGTCCCAACTCGCAAACTTCCCAAGATTATGTCGTAAGAATTTTCACTGCTGCTCTGGTTCTGTTGATATCTTTGATTCAGTCAAATTGGGTGCACCATCCATAGAGGCTTGGAAATGGCTTACAACTAGATTTGGAATTAAAATAAATAATTTTTTATTTATGTTTTACAGATGGGGTCGAGGTCACCCCGAGGAGTACACCGATGGTGTACCTCTTGGTGAAGATGGTTACGACGCTGATTCAGACAAGCGTCGTAGTGCTGGTCAGATCTTATGGATTCGGGGACTGACGAGATTACAAACTCAGGTAGTTATGATTAATTTCTTTGCGCTTTGCGATAAAATATTGCTTGAGACATGTAAATACTACTAGCTATATGAAACATAAGTGGAGCATATAATGTGCGCGTAGTACTCATAATTCAAGGCTTGAAAGGGATTGTTTACAAGTGCATTTCGTGAATACCATAGTTGCGGGCGAATACCACTATCATACTTCAAAAACAGAGTTCCACAATTCGAAGGAACTCACAATTGAAGTTGAAATGATTCAACAACTTCCTGTGTACTTTCCGTCCTGGCGTTTCATAACATGTCTGATTTCGTAACATTTTGATTTGAACTCACAAGTTATTTTGTGTGGCCGTTTGAATTTCCACCAGTTAACTGAATTTGAATTGTCGTGCGTATGATCTCTAATCACAGGGACATACGAAATGAATCATTAAATAAACTCAGATTTCTCTATTGTTGAAATTTTCATCACAGCCTGATGGAACTGAAGAATCGGCCGACGTCGTTTCCAAAGATCATGTTACTTCCTTCTGATGTCCTTGCTTAAAAATCCTCCACGCTCGTCTTGCTGCTTTCCAACTGAAATTAGATAATATGCACGCAATTTACATTTCCTGTTCTGGTTGCTCTAATTATACACGGTTGTGTTTTAGATTTTTCTTCCGTGTCTTCGCTTTCTCGCGAAACTTTTTATTGTAGTCTTTTCATTATTTCTGAAATCATTTTAAACTTCTAGCATGAACCGCTTGCTGTAAATTCCCATAACCTCTGTCGTAGTAGGAAGCTAGTATGTAGTAGTAGTAAACACCCATTTGTAATGAATATCCACTGCTAATTTAACTTTGGCCTGAATAAAATCTGCTGTAGTAAAAGTGGTATTAATAGATTGTAGTGGATTACTTTGGTATCAGTTTAATTCTTTCCGTTCTGAGGAATGCATGCTGATTAGGGTAGTTTAGTTTGCGTGTCAGCGCACTGCCTAAATAATCTTTCCAATCCCCTGCATTCCTGGTTTTTTGCATTGACGGATTCACGGGTTGTTGAATCATTTTTTCTGAGTTGTTTAAATTTTTGGAAGTTGGCCCAGTAGCACAAACTGTATGGGATTCAAGAAAAAAGTAAAATTAGATAAAATTGATGACCATAAAATTCTTTAAAGCCAGAAATCCGAATAGTCAGATTAGGTTCTCCCCGTGTGGGGGAATAAATAGTCTAAATTAGTTCATGAGCTCGAATTGTGATTCCTTAGCCCTACTAACTCTCAAATTTAGATCATTTTAAATTCTAATTTAAACGTGCATTACCTAGTACTATTGAATGTCGATCGGTCAATACTACGTTTGCACACGGAACAGTGAACCACAAGTGATCGAAACAAAGCCAATACAATTCAATCCTGTTATAAGAGGTACTGAACTACAAGGACTACTCAGTGAACTGATTTTGGGTTTCTTTTGAAAAAACTTCAGTTTTTCTGCCTAAATATTTTGATTATGTGACCACCTGGAGTTTTTTTAACTAGTCCGTTTCTGTCTAATTTTGGTCTGGATTCACCAATGACCTCAAGTTTTGAATCTGTACTGCAAAAAGTCTCTTATAACTGGATTGAACTGTATAGCTACGATGAATGCCAGACCACATGGTCTTCTCACATTAATTATTCTCTGATGTGAACAGACCTTAAATTGGTAGTAATCATCAATTGCATGGTGTACAAACGTAGATGCATTATTAAAGCCGCAAGTTCTTCTTTAGGAATATTTATGAAGTCATGTCGATTATAAATAACCTGGACAGTTTACCAAGTAATTTGTTAAGCTAACGCATTCGTCATCAGATGGTTATGATGTACTCATTTTTACATGAGCTCTAGGTGGGTAACTAAGGGTTCTCGGTGATCTCTTAAAAATCGCTGTTTAATAGTATTCATAAAAATTATCCTTGGGGGTGGGGGCTTTGTTCGCCACTAGTTTTATTGCAATATCAACTATTTCCGAAGAAGTTGCAGTTTTTTTAAGCTGACAAATTGAACTTCTATTGCTAATCTCAAAATTACTAATTATGAATGTTGGTGGTAGATGCACTCCCTATTCTTTTTCCTTGTAACACCGATGTTACCCACCCAGTACGTTTTGCTGTTGTGCAGTATTGTTGTCCATATATCTGTTTTTTAATACGAGCGGAACAGACGAGCAAACTGTTTATGTACTTTCGGGTGACGAATGCTGTCAGCTTAAGTCTGCGGGAGGGGCCCATATGTTCAAGCATGAGAAATAGATTTGTCGGCTCCTCAACAACCACGGGAAAATTGTGGGTGCGCACTTTCAAGCAGACCGTTACATATATTTTGGCTAAGACTATATGATACTATGTCTAGCATTGCATTCGTGCTCCAACTGTACAATTAAATGGCAACTTTTTTAAGAATAATTAATAATTTATTGTTGTCTAGCAGTAGTTTGGTGATTCTAATTGCGTGTTTTCAATTTATTATTATAATAATTAAACATGCAATCGGGTTTTGTGAGCTTAAGGGGCCACAATATTTTCCTGTTAGAGTGTAACTCTTATACCTTGTGATGCTCCTTGATACCCTAGATACCTTCCAAAAAGCCTGACCTAAACCTCAGACCCTATTCTCATTGGCCAATGCTGGTCATTAACTGAAATTTTTGAATGTCACGATGAACTGTTAACTTGGTAGTGCAGAGACTGCTACCAAAATTACAAACAAAAAGCTAAACTCTCATTGGCCGGACTCGCATCTTTCATTGTACTCGGAACGGGTCCTCTTGTGTTACTTTCCCTTTTGTCTTTTCTCTGACTATGCTCATTCTCTATGAATTTTATAAATAATATAATGTAAATATTGACTGTCTCTTGCCTCTCCAAAATAGCTATTCAGTAGGAGATTCTTCTTTCTCGTCTATCACTCTGTCTCTTTGTTACTCCCTGTTTTGGATGTAATTAAATTATTATTATTATTATTATTAGACACGTTTAATGGTCTCTCCTGTCTTTCGTCTATGTGCGTGAGTTTTTCACTGAAAACTGGAAACTTATTATTCCTGCCTGTAATTTTCACCTGTATAGTCAACAATGTTACTTGTGTTACTCTTTCAAGTAGGAATAACTGTGAAAATTCACGTAATCGTTGAAAAGCACAGGTTTAACAACTAGCAGCACACTTGCCGAGGTGGTCATGAGACTCATGCAAATTGTATTATAAACGACGTTACAAATGTAATTTGAACAGTTGTATTTCTCAACGTGGCCATGGCTCGTGTGTTCCTTTTGTATACGTGCCTATGGGCGTTTCACTTTTAGCTCCTGGTTATATACAACCTTAAGCCAAGTCAAATGTCTCTGTACTCTTGCTTCACCCTGCTATAGGAACGTCATGCCAAAACAGCTGGTGAAAACAGCAACAAGTATACATATTGTATCAGTGTTTAAATTAGTCAATGATTCTGCTTACAACGCTCTCATATTGTTGTGGACACTGAAGACTACCAGCAAAGAAACGCTAAAACTGTTGAAATATTTCAATGCATTTGTTCTAAAATCAATGTACTCATGGACTCGCTCTTTGTAAATGACTGGCGGACAAAAATATCTACGAATTATGCATGAACGCCACTTAATATGCCCATTAGTACTTTCTTTACACGTGAGAAAGTTTGGAATATTGAATGCGTACACAATTTACAATCGAGAAACTGAAGCCGATTGTTACATTCAAATGTTCAAACTGTTTTTTATCTGCCTAGGTAAAATTAACTTGTGTAGATGTCTGTATAACGAAATCGCGATTACTCATCCAGGAGCATATTCCTTCGAAGATTCCAATCACCATTTTTTCAAACCAGACACTGTTAACCAAAAACTATAGCATCCAAAACAATTTCAACCAAAAAAAATAGTTAAGCAGCGATCTAAAATTATTCCATACTTCCATCCCACGTATCATTCATTCAAAGCCTAGAAAATCCAATACGTAGTCCAATGGGGCTGTTCACATAATTCATAACGCAAAATCCAGCCAATTTTACCCACCACCGACCCCGTGTAACGCAATTATGC
>JAQFXU010000853.1:0-38893 GCA_034693705.1 Spatulosminthurus flaviceps
AAAAGACATAGCTCGGTAACCCCGAGACACGTCACACTTATTGTCTCGTGCCCAGTTAACGATTTTTAACATCCCTGTAATTGCCTTAGCCGTTAGTTTTGTCAAGAGGTAACAGGAACACCCCAAGGTAGACTCAATTTTACGGTGGTGAATGTCATGCTAAATACAACCGCTACCGCTACTAGTTACAATAAAATCAAAGAGAACGAAAAAGTATCGCAATTATTGGATTTTATTTATACTGATAATCAATATCCAAATCTTAATGATTTAGTTTTTTATGTTTTTAGATGGAAAACGGGCAAACAGTAAATGTAAAAGACATCTTGTTAGAAATGCGAAAATTTCGTATGGGACTAATCCAAACCTCTGATCAACTCCGATTTTCCTACATGGCTATACTCGAAGGAATCCAACAAATGGCAGATGTAAAGCAGCTACCAATTTTTTAAAAATGGATTAATTAAGGCTTGCCTGTCGTTGTTTTCTAGCCATTTTTTATGTATTTCAGGGGAATACAAGATTTGCTCCAGATGATTTTACTGCGTTAATTGAAGAGGAAGAACGACAAAAGCCAGTGCCCCCAAAAAGATTTGCCTCATTGCCACCACCCGCATCGGAAAGGGATTTCGAGACATACCTCAAAAGTACGATGAGTTTGCAGATCGCTACTATGGCTTCGTTTGCATTATACTGGGTTGTTTGCGATGAAGATGTATATTTGTAAGATCGAAAGTTATATGATGTGCCGTAGGAATGTGTATAGAGCAGAAGCTGGACAGTACTATCTTTTATTCGCATTGCTTATTTTGATTCGAATATGACTTGATTGGTTGAAATCTGATCAAAGAATAGTAAGTCCTAGTGGCGTATATTAACGAAAAATATGACCACTGCACTGTCACACTTTGAATTGAATCCAAATGTGACTTCCAATTTTACCAAAGCGCAATACCCAGATCCCATATGTAATGAAAATCCGAATGCTCTGGCCAATTTGTTTGAACTTTTGAGTCGTGTTCAACTTATTTAAATGATCGTGGCAATTGGTAGTTTTTAAAATTTGTGATTGGTTTGTTTTATTTACAGAGCATCTTGTTCAAGATTTGCCAATAATAGCCGACAGACCTTTACCGGAGCTTCCCGTCTCATCTTCCGACGAATCTTCTGATAGTGACGATATTGATGAAGATGATAGCGATTCAGACCCGGATGACATCGAAATAGAGCCGGAACCTACCAATTCTCAGCCTCAGATTGATTTAACGGAGGAACCAGAAAAGGAGACTCCTCAGATTGTTGATAACACGGAAAAGGACGCCAACAATGGCCATGCAAAGTATTCGTCCTTGTTTTTTCGTTATAAACATTTTCCCACTTTATTTGTTTTTATTAAAGCTCCGTGCTGTTTTAGTGTCGAATGTTCTTTTGTATACTGCATGCCATGTGTGAATGATCGGCCATAGCGTACAATGACTCCAATTTAGGACAGTTTGAGCATTTGTTGGCAATGGCGTGGCATCGCAGGTTTTTCTGTATTATTACCATCACACGCCCTTAAAAAATAAAAACCGAAGAGCTGAAAGTATTATCGTTTCTAACGCCAAAAATGCTTTACGTTTAAAACTACATTTTTAATATTTACAGGCCTAATGGAGTGGATGAGAAAGTAAGAAGAAGGACAAGGAATGAAATTACAATGGAAAAAATCCGGGAAATCAAGAAACTTCAGAAGGAATCGGAGAGGAAAGCGGAATTGTACCAGCGACTCTATAGGTCATTAACGGGCAAGAGATTTCTTTTTTGTCTTGGGTTCTCAATGGTGGCCATGTATTTATATTCAAAGTTCTAGAAACTAGAATCGTAGATTAGAATTCCTTTATAATTTTATGGACCTATTTATTCACTTGATACATATATTCATACGAGTATTTAATATACGCCCATCCTTTATACTTAAAGAGTTCATGTAGTACATGCATTTATACAAGTGTACATTTGATTATTACCATTATTATACATACCTATATAAATTTAGTTTCAACATATTCAAATTAAGAAACTTATGCAAATGGCTGTTTAAGCCCTTATAAGAATTTTTAGCAGCCGAGAAGCACAAGTAGCCATATATTTACTTACTTTTCCTGTTTAATCCTTCTACTTATTTTATACAGCAAGAAAATATTTTCATACGTTTTGGCAAGCACACTTGCATTTGTAATGTAAATGTACCTACATAATCTAGAATCTGCCAACCTCGAGTATCCATTGTCCTATTGCTGTATCGTTCTTCGTATTTATTATTGGCTTATTAATTAATATTGATTTGGTTGGATGTGATCTGTGCAATTCATGCTAAAATTTGAGTTTATTTCAATCAGTAATTACAAATTTCAGGCCTTATTTATCTATTCAAGTCATGAGTAACTTCATTTATTATTGTTCATTTTTAGCATTCATGCATTGTAGGTCGTACTTAACGTGTTTGTTTTCTCTGATATCGAGCGAGGTTGTTACAGTTCTATAATCAGTATTACGGTCAACCAAATTTTGCAATGCTGCTCTGGCTCTTGTAAATGCTTAGCATTAAACCTCCCCTACAAGTACTTCTTGTGTGCAGTTTTGCGTCAAATTGTTGCATAACTGGAACTACTTCCGTAATGCAATTATTACAGTTATTCAGTTTCAATAGTAATAATTGCTGGGCCTGTACCACAATAATAACTATTACAAATGCCATGGACAGTATAGCTGAGCTTAAATTACATATTACGGTGAAAGTAAACTGGCTGTATCATCAACTTAAATAAGTTGACGACACAGCAAGTATACAACAAAATCACGTCTACTTTTCGTACTCACAACGTTTGTAGAATCTAACGGGAAGGCGAATTGTAACTAATTCCATGGTTTTTTGTTAAGCCGTCCGGTTTGTCGTCAGTACGAAAGTTGTAGAAGTTGCAAATGTTAGACTATAATTAGATGATTTTTAAATTTCGGACCACTCACACACTCGCAGGACAACGTTCAAATAGCAAATGAGGGTAGAGAATTCTAGTTCAAAATTTAGTGTGCCATGCCGTTGTGGTTAATTTAAAAAGTAGTTAATGAATGAGGGTCTGTTATCATACAAAAGTTTAATATTCTTTTCATCCAGGATGATGTCGTTCAACTTCATGTATACTTTTCTGCGTGCAAACGAAGCGCATTCTATATTTTCAAAATTAAAAGCGTTTGGTATATGCTGGCTTTGGAATGATGGAATTAAATTGGCACGTGTTTAAGTGGAAATGGATTATTGAAGTGTACAAATATAGTGCAGTATGATCAAGTCGTTGTTCGTGGTACACAAGTTATGTAACTTGGAGGGAGGGCTTGTTTTGAGAGTGGAATCCGCCGCGCAGTGGATAAATAATTAGGAGTGAATATATATTTCAGCGTAAAATTTTGTAATTGCTCCGTCTTGTCATATACCCGACTCATAAATGCTCGTTCCAAAATTTAATAACAACTTCCGCCAGGTAACCCGGGTAGCACCAAAAAGGAATGTTTATGCAGGATAAAGCCATGCTTAAATTGGATTTTACCACATGTGCACCATGCTGTTTGTGTGATGACTGAGCATTGATCTGAACACCATGACAAACAATATTTCGAGTGTATGAATGTGTGTAATTGACCTTAAAGTTAGTATCCTGTAAATGTATAGATTCCGATTTTTGTAACATTCCGAAGCAAGTAATTTGGACTTAAATGATTTTTATAGGATGTTCCTGCCTTTTATCGTGGTAGATAGGTAATTGGCGTAGGTTATAAGGAGACGGTGAACTATTTTACCCATTTATGCTATTTTTATTGCACAGCAGTATAGGTTTGATTCCATATTTACGAACGTTCTATTGCATATAACTCTGGAGTAATTTTAAGTACAGGGTAGAGCTTGATTTAAGATGATTTTAACACCAGATGACCTAACTTTTGTTTCATACACATACATAATAATACATGTACAATTCATAAGTTATGTGATGGTGAAATGAAAAAATCAAATCTCTTTTCGAAATTTGAACATCTCTGTCTTGCTGTTGACATAGGTAAAGCGAGTAAGTAATGAAAAGTTAGTTGTATGTTTATAATGATAGCCATGTTATTATTGTTGTGGTAAGGATTAAACGATTAAAGTATTTACCTTTAGAGTTTGCATGGTAGTGTGAAGGTGTATCTACAATGCAGTGTGGTGGTGGAAGAACTCTTTAGAATGGCGCAAGCTATATTTCCGTTAGGACGAGATGAAAATTTGTCATTTAAAGTATTTTTTCGGAAGGTGACGATCAAAATTACTGAGTTGTTTCTTTTCTCTCGAGTGTTAATAATTCCATCTCAACGCGAATTTTAGTATTTGTTTGTTCACTTTTTTGGTGCTAACCATAATGAGCCACATAATAAATTTGAAAATATTTTTAAGAAGAACTGACTGACAAACGCAGATGAATCAATGTATTCTATGATCAATAGTTCGTCATATACGTTTGAATCTTGTAATATTTATACAATGGTGTATATGTAGGTGTAGATAGTTACATAAATAGTTCGTAGATAGGACAATATAAGTTAATGTTCTCATTTGAAGTAAATGAATTTTCATATCATGGCATGAGAAATTGTTTAACTAATGGTCAGTTTACGCAGTATACTATTTTAATCATTGCTGTGACGCAAAGTTTTGATTTTTCCTTGGCGTTTCTTAGTGTGTTTGTAGGAAGTAATAAATATATTGGTAAAGTAGGAATTATTGGCTTCTTACTTTTTTTGAAAGGACAACAAGTTATACCAGTGAATAATTCAAAGGCAGTGAAGGTATTGATAGTGAAGGAACTTCTGTGCGTAGTAAATCAATATTTATTTTGTCAGCGCTCTTTCATTATATTGTAGATAATCGCTCTAAGTTTGAAGTTACCATTTTAAACCAAAGTCTTTTAAGGTGTCTGTCTTTCTCTCCTTGCCTTTCATTTTGTTCGTTAAATGGGAAGTTTTATGAAGCGACCACCACTGAGACATTGATTTTTAAATTTCAATCTGAATTTCCCTTTTCTACTAAAAATTTGAACGATTTTAATGTGTACAGGTACCTAAAGAATAATGAGTATAATCTAGAAGGAATAATAGCATTATACATGACTTAAAGTCTGTATTGACGTTACTTAATTCTCAGTCGTTTGGAGGAAACATGGTTTAATAGCGTGGCATTTCAGTATATTAAATTGGCTTTAAGTCTTTGTGACTCTTGAGAAGTTCTTGCGTGAACTTAAGTAACTGTAGCTCTGGACTGCTTAAATTGTGATGGATTCGTGGGATGTTCATTGAACTGAAAAAGTATGTTTTTTAGCTTTGTTTTACTGCAACTGCACTTGCTGAGTTCAAGCTTATACGAGGATTTAGGAAAACATTTTTTGTAATTTTGTTTAGCTTGGAACTTGGTGTGGTCAGAAGAAAACATCGTTTTTTTAATGCTGGAAACCTTTAATTATTGTAGAAGTTATTTTTAGTTGCTCCACTGTTTATGTCTATTTTGCTTGTTTCGGTGACATGATTGTCCTAACTTTTACTTGTTTATTTTTATGTATGTACATCTTACCTTACTTGCGTGTTTGCTATTGCTGTACAGTGAAATATACATAAACACATCATTGTTCCATTGTTCGAAATATGAGATACACTGATTTCAGGAATATCGTCGTACAAATTTGAATGCATGGAGCGTACCCTTAACATAACAAGTTATTCAGAAGAATCCAAGAAATATAGAATAGCAAAACAGTTTACCTGTAATGAACTTTTTTAGAATATGATGATATTTTGTTCACCTGTTTTAGTTAGATTTTCCCAGATGGATGTTTTCAGTACAGAGAGACGTTATAGGTTGGTTATAGTGAAGGTAGGGCTGGAATTGGTTGTGTATATTTACATGTGTATTTTTCATTCTACCGGTTTTTAAATAGCTTGAACTTCCGAATAATCTCTGCTATATCTGTTTTTACATTATAAATAGTGGTTAAACCCGTAGCACGTAAGAATAAATTCAAGGTAAGGCGAGACCCAGACAAACGTAGTAGTAATCATGAAATTTGAAGTAAGAATTTATCAATACGAGATGTGTGTTACTTTCATTAAAGGTTTTTATAAATTTTCTTTAGTCATTGTTTATGTACCGGTGTTTGAGTCCCTATTGATGTCGCTCGTTTTTAATCTGTGCATATTAAAAAATCCCCGAGTATTTCTATGTTAAAGTATGAACGCCCTAAAGTAAGTAATAATGAAAAAGTTGTTAATTTTAGAATCCAGCTGTACTATTAGGTAGTGTCGTATGTATTAATGTACAATGGAATATGTTACAAAAAACTAATACCCTTAAAGTAGGGCCTAAAACAATAATTGAGGACATAATTTTACGTGGCAACATTTGAGACCTTAAGTTGAAACCAGTGCTTAACAAGAGATGAGTGTTGCAGTATATGCAATAATAATGTTTGTAATTAATAGTAATACAGTTCTTTAGTTTTTATTTACGGAATTTGTGTTTGTATTAATATTAGTTGCGCCGATAAAAAAAATGCACGGGATTTTACCAGACGCAAAAATTTGTACGAGAATTTGGAAATGAGAATTAGTTGTAACAGACTTCAAGATTTTGTTAATAATAATTATTTGTGATGTATATAATGAGTGTTGGTTCGCACTTGGTGGAATGGTTTACGCTCTTGAAATGTTTGGACCATATGACTCCACTTGAAAAAGTTCACATTTACTTATTTGGTAACTGTGGCTCACACATTTGGATGAATATTGAAAGAAAATGGTCGGCTAGCAATGGTTAAGAACCCGAATCTTTTTTGATGAGGAGCAAGGAAGCCCAAGTGAACTATTGGAAAATCATTTTTAGCTATTATAATTTTTTTATGTTGCCGTTATTAATGATAAAAATTTGTATAGATTATTCATATATTTACTAGAAATAGTGTTAGATGTATTTAGAGGATGATTCTAATGATATGAATTATTATTAAGATTTAAAAATTACTAAATACACATGTTATATGAGTTAAGAAGAAATTATTTATCGGTTCTTTCTATTTATAATTTATGGAACCGGCAATATATGGCGTAAACGTGGTACCTACTACTTCATTACCTATAGGGAAATACGAAACTGATAGTTATTTTTTTTATTTTGTGGTAGCCTGTATTGACTAGAGATTTTCTCTTGATATTTGGAATCTTAAATACGTACATTTTTTCATGATTTTTGTCCTTCAATCCAATATGTATGAGATTATTAAGCTTGTCTGAAATGGTGTTGGGGGTTGATTGTTGTGTTGATTGTTCTTTCAAGTTGGAGTCATGCTCAGCTTTAAAATTCCATGAGATTCTAGAAAACATAATTATTACAGAAGTAAGAAAAGAAATTAAACGGTCAATTACATTCCTGAATCGTATGAATTTGCTGTGAAAAAAAATCTTTCCGGAAAGTCAGTCATCGCAAAAATCTTCCACCACAAGCCATGATAGATAACCTGGATAACCTTTATGCATGAATGTACGTAAAGATTATTGTAGTAGATTAAGTGGATAAAAACTGTCCATCCATAGTTGTTACACATATACATTATTCTTCTAAAATATTTCGTAACCAGAAAAGAACTACGAGTTTATGGAACCTTATAAAAACGTTATGAGAATATCATGAGTTAAAACGTATCATTAGTTGATAAAACTCTATGTGTTGATATATGCACGAAACTAACCTATTTTAAAAAGAAAATAATATATGCATAAATTTATAACAATTACATAAACATTATATGGTCTAAGTGGATTTTGTTCTCCTGCATGAATTGATTCATTTTTATTAAGCTTCAGTTTCTCATTCCATACATATTTTATGTTGAGTTGAATGCTTGAGTTTTTTTAATTATTATAAAACAAGTAGATATTTTAGCCTTTCCTTAATTTTTCTCTGTTTTTCTATAAATACTCATTTCTTAGTGTTGCTTTTTAAAATAGATTTTCTCACTTGTAGTTTCAGAGTTTAATGTTTTCAAAAGCAGCTTTTATTATTCCAGTCGACTTGCAACATGTGTAAATTTTTGCAACTAACTGGAATCAACTGAGAAAGGTAATAATTCAAGCGTCAATAGCACTATAATATTTTGGGTTCTTCACCGCTTTGCTTTTGAAAATTCTCGTAGCAAAAGAGTACCTTGGCCCTTGAATAGGACTGAGCAGCGGAATTTATGTAGTAATTTAATGTAACGGGCACTTTGCGTCAAATATTGAAATATTAGAAAAAAAGATTTCTACTCTCCTGTATATTATATCTCTGACAGTAAAACTTCTTTCATGTATCTGCTTAGGTATAGGCGAAAGCTTTTACATCCTCGCTTTCTACGTGACTCATGACATATATTAACTATACATAAATCCAGTACTAAGTTCCGATTCATTCACACATTTTACCTATAGGACCCATGGGCAGAATGATGCAATTCAAGTATTTTCTTACTTGTTCAAACAATTGCGTCTTAAAGGAAGCATTACTGACATTTCTGGGTTGAGGCTAAAATGAATCTTCGTTGTATAAAAAAGTTTACCCGCAAGTAATATACCAACATACACCACAGCCGTCTGAGAGAGCGTGTGAATGAATGGCTTCATGTACTCATTAGTAAGACAGATTCGTAGAATCTTGACTTTTGTCATTTGGATTTGATGCGACTTACTTTTAGTCTTTACCAGTCACAGGACTCATTTTTCCGTTTGATATGTATTATACATACAAATGCATGCACAGAATCCGCGTATGTACATGTTAGTATGTAACCTATGACGATGCATTTGTTGATGCAAGGACAGGTTTTTATTGCCTCTGTAAGTAAGTTTACAGTAATGGAATTTTGTATTGTAGTTTACAGGAAATAGTATATCCTCAATGAAACAAAGGCTAAATATTAGGGAATGAATGATCTGCTCATACTAAAAATTTTCATCATGCAGTCAAAAAAAAGTTTTTTTTATACACAAGCACATACGTAGTTTTTATGTGAATACCTACCGCATGAGTTTTGTACCTTTCACAGAATACCTGCTACTTAAAAAGAACGTGTCATATCTTTGATGCCATCATTTAAGCCTCTTTCACAGATTCCTTCAGTGGAACAGATAACTTTTTTTGAGAGCAATGTTAACATAGCTATGCAGTATAGTACATAACATATGGAGGGCGTGTACAGTGCACGGTATACTTAATGTTGCATGGAGCTAATTATGTGGTACAGAACTATCAAGACCAACGGTCTCTGTACTCTAGCAGATAAGTTTGAGGTACATTGAAAAATGATTTTTTTCAGTCGGGTATTCCAAGAATTAGATTAAAATTGTTAGCTTTGGCCCACACCCACTTTCTATCCCGTGTGTATTTAAAGGTTATGAGAGTGTGGCTTTGAAATTGAAAACCTATTAGTTTGGAATGTCAGGATGTCATTTGGGCAAGTTGACTAATTAGCCTAAAATGTATCTGTATTCTTTACACATACTGTCTCGTTGGCAAACGTTACATGATCAAGGAATGCGCCTTTACAAAGTAGGGTGACTGTAGGTCAGAATTGAATATATTGAAGCTGAGGGAAGACTGAATATTTTACATTTATGCATATATATATATGTAAAAATTTTACCAAAACATCCATAGCATACGTATTTAGCTGTACCTATATATCACTTTCCTGGAAACAGAAGATGGAAATCTGCTTTCACAACAAATGTTGCTACATTTTTGTTGAGATATTTCCACATCATGTAGATGCATAAGGCTTATGATCAATACAGCCACTACATATATATATATTATTTTGATAATGAATATTACAAATGAAGGTTCAACAATACGGAACTGGAGGTGCATCGTAATAATGGGATAATTTTTTAAAATAAATTCTAGGAGGCGTAAGTAATCTCTGAGTAAATATAAACTATACACGTCTTACTGATTTGAGCAATTTATATACAAAGTATATGCAAAATCTTTGACTATTTCGCTCTATAAACAGGAATAGGGAAAAATAATACTGCTGCACTCTAAATATTATAATAAATGTTAAAGCACGGATCTATAAAAAAAGTGTTCAATGGAAGTTCAGGAAAATCCTTACATATTTTTTATATCTCTTAAGATCCATACTGAAAATCTAAATTCACGTATTTTACTGGAAATTAGACGGAGAAACTATACTTAAATTTAAATGGACTAACTGTCTACATGGCTACACCCTCGACCTCTCGGTCCAGTCAAGATAAATACTGTTACAGGAAGTGTAAATATGTTAGATCCGAATCTCATTCTAAAATTAAGCATGCAGTGTCATATAGAAGGTATATAAGATGGAAGGGCAAGGTATTTTTGGGATTACATTTTAGTGAAGGTAATTATATATATATACTTAAGGTTTAGGACTGTTCATGTTCATGGTTAAAACCTGCGTCATAGGATGGGGTGGCTGGAAACATTTTTTTCTCTATTGAATGCCATTAAAATTAAATTAGTCTACTAATGAAGGGACTGCGGAATTACGTAGAGGATATATAAGTAATTATTCAGTTTCCTCAGGTTAATCTTTAGTCCAAATGGGTAGATAAAGATGCTTAAAAGTCCTTGGAAAAGTACTGAGTTTTCAGGTTGGGTATGGATTTTGACCATTCTTTGATGTATAGTGTAGCTATACAAAATTTAATTTACTAAATTACATATTAGCTACGTGCATAATATGGGTGCAATTGATATACGTATGTGCTCGTTATAATTATTGCACCTGTAACCATTAAAAAGAGCCCTGTAGTATTTTACTGTATTTTACATGTTGATTTTTTTCAATGTACATACATACATAAGAACAAGTCATGCTATTTTATACTAAAGCTAGGGCTTGCTTTTGTCCGGGAGATTATGTGGATGTAGTTACGAGTAATAGGGTATGTATACGTCAAATCCTTCCTGGTGTACATATGCGTGTGGAAAGTGTTGCATTTAGTAGTAAATTTTACACTAAATGGTAGTGTTTTAGCATCTGTAATTCAGATTCTGTATGAACTATGTAATCTAAATACGCATGTTAATGTTCATTGCTGTATACTTGCATATTATGTAGGCTAGATTATACATTGATTGCGATCATACACATTAGTTAATGCTTTCCCAGGATGATAGATTTTAATGTGAACGAGGAGTGTATATATATATAGTATATAGTAGTAAGATTCTTCAATTTCCCACATACATATAACCGTAGCTACGTACATACTGGAAGGCTTGGTCTCTTTCTCTCTCACTGTAATTAGAGCACCTGTATATTTTTTCTGGATCACTTTTAGCCGTTCTAGGTATTAGCAATTTGTGCTTGTATGTATAAGCAATTGGTTTTTCCTAGTAGTTGTTTTTTCATTGGATGTACTCATATGATCTATATAGACTTGTATTACTTACATAAATGCTTGCACCTGCAGCATTAAAATTTCTATGGAGCATCGTTACGTACGTAGGTTGGTGAAGAATGATTAAAGTACACCTGCTGGTAGATTTACATGTCTCGGTGGTCATTAATGTTAGGGAATGGCAGATTCTTTTGGAAGTATTGCATACATATGTGTGTATATACCTTCCTGGAATCAAGCTTTATATATTGCGTGATTATGCAATCAAATAATTGGATCAAATTTGAAAACTTGGATTCAACAGGAATATTTTGTACATACAGAGAGACATATACATGAAAAGGTTCAGAGATGAATAGAACAAGGTGAGTGTAAATTAGGAGGATTTTCCCTCGGACGAGGACTATACGTTTTAGGAATCTCCAAGCTATGTATTGTATTGTGCACCAAATTATGTATGTACACTTGTCATTTTAATATATGGAGATGATTGAGTTTCTCAACTATAATCGGAGTAAAACAAAATTAAATATAAATTCAATTATTATGAAACGGAGCTAAACTATTTCAACGGAGGACTTTGAGTTGAGGGAAAAAAAGAATTTTAATAATTATTATTAAGCCTACGCACGTAAAGATCCAGAGGTTACTACTCTTTTGAATTTGTACTGGATTTTTCTAGAGTAAGTGCTTCCTGGAGGCAATTGGACCACTCTGTGTTTGTTTTTTTTTATCAATGTGTGACTTTTGTAAGTGAAATGTTGAAGAGTTGTGTCAAGCCTTTTAAGAGGATCCATATAGACTGTCAACTCATGTTATTTTCTGTATCTACTCTTTGTATAATTCATGAGTGGCGTCAAGGGAAATTAATTGGAATTCCCATTGGCACCATTCGAAAAAATCCACAAGCTATTAGTGACAGAAGTCTTCTCTTATAGATATTTAATTATTGTCTTCTTTCCATTCTTGCAAAAGGCTTCTATCTGATGCCTCTGTTTCCTATTTGTTTATTTATAGTCAACTAATGAATCTATTTTGAGGAATCTTTTCTCACGATTACTACTCTCTATCTATAGGTTTTGTAAAAGACATGTTTTTGCTGTTGAGGTTTCATTGGTCAACAGTTGGAGTTACTAGAATAATTACTAACAATTACATACCTACTATATATTTACCAAGTAGTAATTGTTCTGTTTGTTGACTCAAAAAGAGAGAGTGGGCGGTGTAAAAAAAAAGAGCAAATAATTAGTTCTTGCGGTGCGTTGACACTTGACATGAAAAAGATGGTGGTGAACTTTAGTATTTTATCCAGGACCATTTCTACATCCTTATGAGACATTTTTTAGCCCACTAAATTACTACTACGTAGTCGTGGAAGGGAAGTTAACTGTTTCGTGGAGAGAACCTATATGTTACTGTGTGAGTGTGTGTGTAGTAGATAATTTACTTAAAGTAGGGTGGGAGTAGTAAACTTTCTTTAATTTCCTCTTGTAACTTTCTTCTGCTTCAACATTGCTTACGTAGTCTCCGCTTTTGCCATCTTTCTGTATACCTTTTAAGCATTACTATTTACTATACGACTATATATGTACTAAAACTTTTATAACTTGTAACTACATCTATAGCTTTGAATATATATACAATCTAATCCGTTAGTGTAGATGTCTGTTATTTGGGATGTGGATTTCTATCCGAGGAATTTTTCTAACGTATAGGAATTTATTCAGTCTTATTACGTGGGATGTAGTTGACTGTATGTAGTATCACCATGAATGTTCTAAAAATCGAATTCCAACTACAGAGCTTTATCTATGAACCGAGCCTCAAATTATTAGTTTTAAAAATCTTGGTTGTGTTTTTCATTTGTGTTGTCACTTCATGAAAAAGTTAGTTTTTAATTGTTGAAAGTTGATGTTCAGTAAGAATTTTTAAAATTTCCGGTGTTTTCATGGATTTCTGTGTTTGGATGAAATTTTGCTTCGGAACTGTGTAATTTGAATTAAGGAGAGTTTTGGCCGGATTTCTGGTCAAATGTACTGGTGAAATTTTGAGGTGTATGGTAAATTTGCTGAGTGAGAAATTTGAACGTAGGATTGTAGTAACAATTTATTAGTATCGCTTATGAGATTTCTAAAGAATCAGTTAAATATTATTCAGATTCCATAATTTTAGTGACCGGAAAAGTTGATAGTTTATATACATACATTTTCACAATTAAGTGTGGTCACATTCGCTGGACTGTATAATTTCCCTGCACTGCGTTTGCCGGACATGATGTATAGATACAAAGAATGGAATTTTTTGAAAAAATAGAAATCCCGAGACTGATTGTACATTTACAGTTCTATAATATTATGAAATATAACTATTAAAATATACACAACAAAAAAAAATGCGTATGAGAAAAATAGAATAATAATAATTTTCAACAACTCCGTATAGTTTTTCACGGGTATTGTCAATAAAGATGAATATTTTTTAACATTTACTCAATAACCAAATGAGAGGGGAAAAATTTTATAAGCACATTGCAGACTAGACCCTTTTGACACATTGCGATTTATTATTAATTTTGGGGAAGTATAACTATACTACACTTGTATGAATTTGATTGGAACTTCTTATGTATTTAACATTGCACACCATATATAGTATGGATCATTTTGTGGGAAGTTATACATATACGTGTAGTATGGATAAGGGAAAGTATAATATTATTATCTTTACTCCTTGTAATAACGATATGATTATTCCTATAAATATACATATATATAATAATTCTGTAACGGATTTTTACTAATTAATAGATACAGTTTCATAAATTTTCTTGTCTCTTACATAAGAATGTACTTGATGATTACTTGTGAGCAAACCTACAAGGACTATGTATATCGTGATGACTATTTGATGACTGAAAACCAAGCTAGATTAATTAGCAGAGACAAGGGTGATTTTGGTGATGGATGTTTATGTGCAGTGATTGATCATATGCTGATGATGATAATGATGATAATGACACACGTAAATAAGCAATAATAACACTGTCATATAATGTCATTACAAAATGTCTGCTTTTCTATTTTTTTACACTAATTCCATCGTTCAATCAAATCTTCTTCATCATTCATATATTTCCGTAATATATTGAACCTGGAAATTTCATCAATCTTCTTAGTAAGGCTTCTTGCTATTTTAGTCCATGTCCCTTTTATAGTAAACATTTTTGTGCTTCAAGCTAAATTAGTGCCAATAATAGTCCCTTATGTATATACTCACTATATGGCCAAGGAAAATTCCCCACTAATTTCCATTTCAGTTTGTGGAGTCTAAAATGCAGTGTTAAAAGTGTAACTTCAGATCGAAAAATTAATCCTTGCAATTTTGAAATTGATATGTAATACTAGTTTGGACATGTTTTTCCTATGCCCTTGCGTTGTTCCTACAAAATTTTACCTCCTCACCATTTGATTGGAATTTAAAACCGGATTGTTGGATCTAAATAATCCTAGGATTTAATTTTTTTTGCCTTTCATTTATGTATAAGCAAATACTCCCCAATCCAGTTGACATTGGATGATTTTTCATAGAATAACAAGTTATATAGGTATGACTTTTTCTTGAGATTCCACTTTCTTCGTCCCTACTACGTTTTGAATAATTGTGCACCTGAGCATTAGTAACTTAGACTGTGGTAATGATAGTGGAAATAATACTTTTAGCTACTACCTACCCCCTTATTACTACACAGCTGCTCGAGCGTAGTATTTTTGCTATAGGAAAACCATGAGGAAAGGAGGAAGGAAAGGGCAGAGAAGATGAGTTCTCTTTTTTTTTAAATTCCTACCGTCCGAGGTTGAGATGGTGGAATGAGAATGTCCAAAATGTACAGGAGAGTTGAAACCAGTGGATTTGAATTGAAGGAAATGCAAATGTTGGGATACAATAATAATTATTATGACATTAATTTGGTAAATTATTCCTATAAGAGCAATTTGCACATCTGCATTGAGAGCAATTTGCAAATTGCATTGAGATTTATTCCTATAAATCTTATAGGTAATGGTTGATTGGCGTGTATAGCCTTGAAATAGCATTTGAAGCATAGTAAACTGCATTGATGAAAACTTGTCTAGAAGGGGAAGAACGTTGGATGTATGTTATTATTTAGGGAGTAGTAATAATTTATTGTCTAAATTTTATCTAAATGCATTTGCTTTCTACTGACTACTGACCCCCAGCCCTGAACTAGTGAGTGAAAAACTATCATGACATCATCCTCAATTGCATCTCTCTGGAAATTACTCAATGTTTAAAAATAAACCATTCTTCCACTTTCAGGAGTCCATCAATTATAATTCAAAGTTAACTTTATCTCTTTTTTATGTCCCTAAGCAATAGTAGGACAGGGCTCTGAATGCATAGCAATTGTATAGGAATTTTTTCAAGGGATTTTCTCTCTGTAATTATATAATTATAATTATTATTATTATTGCTATGCGAATTAAATGATTGCAGCGTATTTGTTTTTTGTCATATTATTACAGATCTCCAGTCCCTAAACGAAGAAAAAGTAGTGATGTGACTCATGATGAGAACTAAGAAAAATTTCGGGGGACATCTGAACCAGGACTCTTGATCTTAACTCTCCTTTCCCTTTTTGATGGGGAGGAGTATACATTTTATGGATACTTTCCACTAGACGGACTCCTCAAAAATTATTAATGCAAAATGGTACAAGCTGATGATGATAATTAAAATTTCATTCATTTAGTCTCTATAGTTTATGTATCCTCCCGTCTAATATTACAGTTACCATTAAATATTTTTCACCTTAGAAAATACTGTTGCACAGGTTGAAGTAGTTATTTTTTCTGTTATGGTTTAATTTGTGGAAATCTCATCTTAATTCTTATGCTTGTTGATTTTATGTTTTTTGTTTATTCAAATTTCACGTTTTTTACTATTGAATTTCCTAAGTACTTGATTAATTATTATCATTGCGAAACCTATTGGAAAAATAGTAAGTTCTAATAATTAATAATTAGCGTGTAGTCATTGCATTGTTTTAGGATCTATGAAAAATGTTGAGTCAAGCTATCTGTTCCGGTTAAGAATAATAATATACTTGAGTGATGAAAATTATTACGAAGGTGGATGCAGACTAAAATAAGTTAAGGTATTGATACAATGACGTGGTTTTGATGATTTATTCGTAATGTTCCGAGACTTCTCCATCACATAATTATTTAGTGTAGTGAATATTAAACATTAGAAATATTATTATTAATTATTATTATTAATATTACAGAAAAGAATCTGTAAATAGTCACTATTATTACGTTATGAACATAAATAGCAACTGTAATAGTTTAAAGAAGCCCCGTTATTCCAAGTTTGCTGGTCGGAAATTGGAATAAAGTAACTAGAGGCTTTAATTGGTAAAATAAAACATAAAATGAATATTTATAATTTATACCAATGACCTGTTTTGATTTTACAGGTAAGGGGCTAAAAGTCTCAAGAGTTGATTAAAATAATGCAACAAATAGCATATAGAAAATGAGGATTTTCCATCACATTTTCCCGGCACATGCGATATCATTACAAATGACATGTTAGAAGGCAAATGTTGGCTAGGATTTTGTTTTCCTAAGAAACTCGGAATAAATCTCGAGAGTCTTGAGTGCCTGTGTCTGCTGTTATGTAGTTGAAATAATAATAATTGCTTAATATTCGTATATGAAATATTTGTTAAAATGTACGTTAATGATACGTAGTAATTATTATTATTATGTTAATTTTATCCACAATTAAATTTGAGCTGTTGATAACGTCCTTATATAGTCAATATTATTACATAAATGAAGAGAAATAGCACCAAATGAAAAGAGCATAATATTTTACCAGCCTCTAATTAATTTGTTTAAAAAATTGAAGGGACTTCATTATACCTGTACCTGGATTATGTGTGATACTAAATATTACATCTTATCCTATATATTATGGTTTAAAAAAATCATACATGTTCTCTTGTTCTCCTCTAATTAGGTCTCATCAATGTTAAATTAATGTTTCAACCAGAGCTTTGTGAAATAATGCTTTAATAATAGTTGTGAAAAATTCAGTTAATATAGACAAAGAAAATGCTTAGCTTATTGTTCAAGATGCTCAAATAATGCTCTATTTTTACTACAAACTACAAATACTGAAAACCGAAAATGTCTGTATGGAATAAGTTAAAGTCCCAATACCTTTCTTCCATTACAATACACCTTTATCCTGTTGATACTGCAGTGACGTTGAGAATTTATTAAATATATCGAGGGGTAGTGGATGTATGTACATCACTTATGTAGACTTTCAAAAGTTTAGATAAATTACATTATTATTATTACTACTACTACATGACTTACTTTACAATGTAATAAAAATTTCGAGGTGTTTACAATAAATGTGGCTCTACGGTATTTCTCCTGTAGCTTAATGAACAAAATTATTGATCTTTTCGTTCAATTAAACTCATCCATTTGTTTTTATTTGGTTACTAGACATTTCAGTTTCGTAATCTACCTGTGTACATTACAACAACATTACTTCTGCTAAATAAAATAAAATTTGAAAGACACCTTTTTTGTACGTTTTTAAATTAAGCGTGTACTAAATCAATATGCCATTATAGTAAAATACATGTACGTGTACGGATACAACTGGAAGAAATAATTTCATCAATATTGTCGACTCTTCCAACCAATGTACACTCCCAAAGAGTCTAAATAATTACTGGATTGTTATCAAATTGTACACAACGACCTTTGCATTATTTGTGTGATATTTATGTATGGTGTTTATGTACTATCCTATAAGAGCATACACAGTAACAGTAAATATGGGGAAGAAAATAGTTGGGAAACCAGGAGCGGAAGAAACCCCAGGAGGGTTTGGAAATTAACAAAAAATAATTATTAGGAAACATAATTTGAAGATAATGTAATACATTACTAGATCCTAAAGTCAAGTCTAATTTGACAAGTTATTAAGGAGGAAATGAGACTGGTCTTTCATCATGTATTTACAGTGTACAGCAATAGTGTAGTATTTGAAAGGAAAGTCCACTTGAGATTTGTATGGTATAGATACTCCTTGCGGTCATTCTCTCGTGTGAAGAAAAATTTTCAAGATTATTATAATGACAGTGATATTCTTAGTACTAACAAGCCAAGTTCCCATCATGTAACCCCTCAACCCCCATTTTTTTCAAAATATGTTAGAAAACCTCCCTACACTACTACTTCAATACATACTTTACGCCTGCAAATCACATTTTGACTTTTTTTTAATGTTTTCTCAATGTTTTGAAATTTTACTCGAAATTCAATTTAAATGACCCTCAACATGGGGATTTAGAAGTTTTACAAGTTCACATGTCAAAAACCACTTTTTTGGCAAAAATTTTTAGTTTTAATTTACTCATTTTTTCAGTTGTTCTGTGGAGAATGTGTACTCTGGTTGAGTTTCACAGCTTTTCAGGGTGAGTACAATGAATACAATACGTCCTGTGAGTTGTAAAGTAAACCTAAAAAATGCCAAAAAATTGGTTTTTGACATGACACGTGAATCTTGCAAATCCCCATGTTGAGGGGCATTTAAATTTTTGAATTTTGAATATCCAGTAAAATTTCAAATTTTGAGAATTAAAGAAAAATCAAAATGTGATTTGCAGGCGTAAGGTATGCATCGGAGTAGTAGTAGGGAGGTGTTTTGTTATTGCACATAAAATAACATAATTTTGAAAAAAAATTGGGGGTTGGGGGGTTACATGATGGGAACTTGCCTTGTAAGACCTTGTATAAGTTACATAAGTAAGGATGTCCTGGACATATCCTTACATGTACATGTTTGTATGGTGAACTTATTCCGTGTATATTTTAGGCATAACGATATATATGCATTTACTGCGCAATTATCTTCAACTATACATTGGCATTTTCACATCAAGATCAGATACTACTATACCATAACTCTTGAGCCAAAATATCGAAACTGCCAATATCGAAATTCGGCCAAGACGACCTCGTACGAGTTGTTTACGTTGGTGACACTATTAAAGGACAGGAGGGCAAGAACCAAAAGAACATACAAACAACAAGTTGGACTGAGTGGGAGGTTCGTAGTAAAACTACGTCCTAGCATGAACTCCATAGTAATACTACCTTAAATGTTACTATAAAATATCAAATTATATCAATTAAATATTTTGCTAGATTATCTGCGACTCAAAATCTCTTGGGGTCTCACATAACATGTCAACTTTAAGACTGGTTAATGTTGTTGGAAAAACAGCTAATCACACTATGTATTGATTTGCCGAGGATGTTTGATGGCCAGGAACATCGTAAAAGTAAGAATGCGAATGTGGGTAAACTGGATGAGGAATTTTTATCCTGTCAGTCTATATACACCATACACCCTCCATGCCATACGCTGTAAAGTTAGGGTGTATTCTATGTCTACTTACATACACACATTTAATAGGAGGTTTCAATGCTCACGTTTTCTTCCCTTCTAAAAGGTGAATAGAACTCACGTGCAATTTCACTTAGCACTGGGCAGGCTAACTATAATTATTATTTCCAATTTATATATATATAATCCAATATATGTATATAATATTATCAATGGACTATTCTAAACATAGTGTTTTTCTCCGTTAAATTATTCATTTTCTTATTTGAAAATGCTACCAGTCAACTACCTCGTCTAACAATGACAATGACTTCAAAATGTAGATGCTTTTCTTCAACTTTTGAGGGGTTCTTTAAATATTTCGAGCAGTAATTCACGCGCTGCTGCTACAAATTACAAGGGGCACTTGGATTTAATATTATTTTAGCAATTTAAAAAATAACTTTATACCGTGAAAAATATTTTGAAACCGTTGCCAACAATTAAACCTGCACTGTTTCAATTATAAAAGTATTTGACTTTGATGAATGTCATGAGAATGAAATTTTTACAAGGGCTGCGTTGCCTTGTGTTTGTGTACACAATAAGTTGAAGGAAGCTAAAATTCGGAAGGTAGACAGACATTTACACCTCTTCTGGCTGGTAGGATTTTTAGAAGATTTATATGCTTGAATAAAAAATATAATTTTTCCAAAGTCTAGTTTACTGTGTAATATGTAATTTCCTTAGGGATATATACATCGAAAAGGTATGATGCTATGAATGAGAATGATTAGCTCGGCTAAAAATGACAAGTAAATTAGGAGATTCACTCGCATGCTTTGAAAACCCTGACATTTTCATTGCATGTAAGTAAATTTGAAAAAAAAATCACAGAAATACATCGGGCCAGTTAGGTAATCCGGTTTGAGGTGATTTGCATATTTAATAATCCCTGCCCTACCACAAGATTTTCATGCATAATTCGTATTATTATAGTTGTATGGTTTGATGGGACAAGGAGATTTTCGAACCAGTCGGTCAGAGATGACCGTTCCTTCCGTCTATTATACTATACACAAACTCCATATATTGGCTCATATGATATAAGTTTTTCCTGTCAAGTCTGCATTATGCTTTTAAAGTGTGTGACGGTGAGCTCGTTTCTATAGCATTTATATATAAATTTTATTTTATACTTAACCCTATATGCTCCTATACTGTCGCAGACAAACTGGCGGCTCAATGTCTGCTCAAAGGTCTTTAAAGGGTAGAATTAAATATCATTACGACTTGACCACGCTATACATAACATTGTATAATCTCATGCAGATTATTTTTATTCATCCACAATTTTTAGTGGAACAAGCAAAAGTTTTTCAACTAAAGAAGAAAACTAATAATTCAAGTTTCTCTGTGTGTGGATGTAATCACATGCAAAATTGAAAGTTCCTTCGATAAAAACCTGTAACCTTGGGATGTTTTTCACATGGACATGATCTTTGGGTCGTGAGAAGGTGTTGGATTTTTTTTACGGGAAGGACCGCTCACATGAGGAAATGTTGATTGTGTAAATAATATTGATGACTCCACGGAGACTTTTCCTAGTCGATTATCACCACTTTTTTTCGACTCTTTCTCAATTTCATTTATCTTCAAGACTAAATGTCGATAGGGATTGACAATCATTTTATGATTTGTGACGCCCGGCAAAATAACCAAAGAATTTGTCAATAGTGAGGCTCCGACAAATGACCTGTCAAAGGAAAGTGCATCAAAGTATTTGGAATGATTGGAAGGCTATGGGAAATAATATTGGGGGTTGGTTATCAATTTTATTTATCATTTTAAAGTTGTAAAAATACACAAGTCTCTGATGAACTTTAACTTGCCCATTGGATGTTCCTATACACCATGGAAATCATCCTTGTGTTTGCATTGGAAGGAAATGACTGCGACAGCTGAGGAAATGTACTTGTTCATCTTTGTTGAATCTACGAGGGAACTATGGGTATGAACATATGTGCACAAGTTTGTTGTTAAATACCTTGTGATTTTTACACAAGATCCTATCAGCACTGACATGGATTCTCAGCTAAAGCTCCTGACATGGCCCAAAGTAAAGTGTATATAGAGTTTTGGACAAATAGTTTTAGAGATCTGGTGATCTCGAGTAATTTCATTGCTTCTCGAAATTATTTTCCACTTGGACTTGAATTTTCAAGTGTTCACATTTGACTCAAGTTGTTTCACATTTCAAGGAAAAATTCTGGATGATTTCTAGTTTCTATTTGAACATGCATTTTCTCATACTCAAATTGCATCTTATCATGTAATAAAGCTCAAAATAAATTTGTACAATCATTTCAAGGTAAAAATGCCAAATTCAAGTAGCGTTTGAAACTTGAGGCGAAATTCAAGTTCACATTGTAACTTTAGAGTAAAAGCGATGTAAATACTTACAAGTAACATGTGAATTTGAAACTAATTAATTTATCTAATATTCAATTTTTGATCAATTGAAATTTAGCCAAATAATTGCTCAAAAGTTGTAACTTGACTCCATTTCGAGTATTCTTTGTGAAAAGCGAGTTAAGCTGAATCTTGAATTCAGCTTGGTCAGCTCTACAGAACCATGACTTGAGCTCATGTACGCATTAAATGGTGCAATCGATGCCAGGTTTGTTTTGACATAGAAGTTGCCATTAAAAATGATGCAAGTCCTACTCCTACGGGAGTAAACAAGTTGATATTTTAACTCAATAGTTTGTCACAACTGATAAAAATAAATAATATTTAGATTTTTTTCACCATTTTCATTTGTATTGTTGATTATTTACATCATGAGGTACACAATACAATACCACAACATAACACTAGTCGATTTCGGTTCAAAACTTGAACTTTTATCAATTTCCCACTTAAATCCCACGTCAGCTTAGCCCCTTAAATGTAATTATGTATTTACTTACCTGATTACACTTTTTTTTCTCAAGCGAGAAACAAACAGTCATAATTGGGTTCATTCCTCTGTAATCATAACAAATGTTCATTTAAAAATAGACATGTTCTCATCATATCTAACATCCATTTCCGACATTTATTTTTTATACAAACTATGGGGGAAAATGGGACTTTTAGCAATTATTGAGCCTTGGGAAATCAATTTGCCAACTAAATACTCCAACAACTCCATTAAATCAGCATTACTCATGTACCGTCATACCTATTTATTTAATTCAGTTACTACTCATGTATAGGCGTAATAAGCTGGTTTGGAGACTTGAAAACCTGCACTAATTCCAATGCATGATTACGACATTGGAAATAATATGTATGTAAATACATATAATATCTCTTGCATCTACACCAACTTCATCCATATCCTCTCATTCCTCTCACACCACCTGATGCATTCATAATAATAATAATTCTTCTTACGCTCAATTAATCACTTATAGAAAATGTATAGTTTTTAAACACCTGCGAGTTTAACATTGATTTCTTAAGGGTCAAATTCTACTAAGAGCGGATGAGATGAGGTGACGCCATAAGTCAATGTGTTGAGCCTCAGCCATCCCTATATCGAAGTGTAAGTACATTACAGAGCATAGTGTTATGTTGTATATGTACATCCTCAAAATGTATGAACCTTTATTTGGTAAAATTAATAATAATTATTTTTTGTTCTACTACAAAGTGGAAAATACCCAAGGCCTAGACCCACATTTCCCTTGTCATCTCATTCAATGAAATTGCGTATGGTGTCACTATGACCTTTGAACATAGTCTTCCAGTTGTACTAAATACTCATTCAATACAATAATATTATTTCATTTTTGATTTATTTCCTCCCTATACATAAGTGCTAAAAAAATCGTTTCCGAACGATTAATTCCGAACGAAAGTAATTAATAACGTAATTATTAATTACTTTTTCCAAATATTTAACCTTCAAGGATTACCAAGACTGTACAGAGCGGAATTGATGGGTAAAAAGAGCTTGAGACATTTCTTCTCAATGTCTTCAATGCTTCAATCATATAGGAAAGGAAAAGGTGTGTCACGACAGGCTGTCACTGTCATTCTATGAATAATTTAAAACATATTGTTATATGTGTAAGACACACTTGTTTAAGAAATAATAGTATTGTTATGAAATTCCCAGACGCAAATAATTATTACAATAATAATTATTATTCCATTTTTTATCATTAAAATAATAAAGTAAATATTTATTTATTTACTCTCAACTCTCAGACTACGGCGCAAAAACCGTAGCTATTTCCCACGTGCCTTTTTTGCACCCTCACCGGAATTTCAACTTCAGGGAAACAGACCTAAAACTATTTACTATTTACTTGTTATTGCTATAAACGTTATAGACGCAAGTCAATGTTGGACAACAACGGCAATAATAACTTGCTACCGAGTGGATGGCAACAACTTAATACTTTCATTTTACAATCAACAATTTAAATAATCGCCTTATTGCTTAAAAGTTGTTTTTTTTTACTGCTATATAACAACTTCATGAAGGGTTAGTTCAATGTTCAACCCTTAATCCCCGTAAAGGATAATTGGTCTTATATGAGGTAGCACATTTTGCTTCCTCGTGAAAAGAATCAGCTCGATTTTACCAGGATTGGCACTCAAAAGTGGCTTTCTCTCTACCAACGTTCTACGACATGGATACCTCGCTGAACCGGAAAAGCTTGTAATTTGTCTCTCAATGGTAAAGGCCGTCAATAGCGAAGGTCGATTGAGGGATTTTTTGAAGATTGAAAACACCGAAGAATCATCTTGCCATAAACATGCCCATTATACTAAATAAAGCTTGTCTACAATAGATACTTTAAATTAGATGATCCTTCCTAATGCATCCCTCTTATCACTTGGCTGGGACACCATTAACATCCCGCTAAATTTCAGTAAAAGTTGCCAAGAAAAAATACTTAGAAACTACAAGTAAAAATGTTTAAATAACTCTCAGTCATTTGAAGTCACCCTATAAACACATGTGAGCTTCCAATACGTCAGCATTAGTTCCAAAGAAGCTTTCACCGTGTAATTTCAACCACAACAGCACGGTAAAGATAGGAACTGTGAAACGTATTTTCCTCTTCACAAGAACCTTGTGAATATTTTCCTAGCAACGTCAAGCTACAAGTGCTATTCTCTCGAATCGGTTGTATACGTGTTTTTGGAACGTGTAGCAGCTTCCCTTGTGAAGGTAAAAACACATGTAAGAATTCATTTATGTAGGAGCGAGGTTTCAAGGAAAAGAATAATTATAAATGCGTCCAAGATACACAAGGATTATTGGCCTTTAAGATGTTAAGAAAGTTTAGAATGTGTAAAGAATTTTTTTCAGTTTCCTCTTTCTCTCTCTCTCTCTTGTTTAGTGTAATCAAACATAATTTTTGTGGGTGCTACTTATATGGTTACGTGCATGGATTGACGTTTCAACGTATTATCATATCCATGATATTTGTTAGATATATGTATGTACATAAGAATATATGTAAGTACTCTTTCATAGCTGTAGTAATTGACCCCATGAGAATCGTATTTGATTCCACAATTTATTATCTCTACTATAACAGTAATGAATTGAGAGGAAAAACGTGACAAATATACAACTTTATGATTTATTTCCTCCAATCTACATAAAGAGTCCAAGTTCTTTCCCTTCGTCTCCCTCTTCTCTCCATGACTCATCATTATTTTCATATATATTGACTAAAGAGCACTTGCTCACGGTTCTGGTATAGTTGAAATCAAATTTAAATTTGAATAATTACTATGTCCGTTGGGGTTATTGGTACACTTTTTTTTTCATTATCAATTCTGCACCTGCAAACCTCTCACATGGAAAATGACAGGATTCCCGTGACCGCTCACTCCATAGGTACGTCCATGCAGTAGGAGCCTATACATATTGGACGTATGCGTTTCTATGGAAGAGAGATTCGGAGTTGTAATGTAATTAAAATAAAATACTCTGAAATAAATGGAAAGTAGCACCTTGAGTGCCATTCCATCACCTTCCCCTGCCCTGCTCAGAGAGATCCCAAAGAGTCACGCCCGTTGAAATGAAGTGAGAACACCTGCGATGATGGTGATTCTATTTCTACGAAAAGATTGACAGTCCTCTAGAATATATAAGATATTTTCAGAGGATACAATAAATCCTTCTCAGCAATATATGCGTCTTCTCAGAAAATAAAGGTCAGGGTAGGTACTGATCAGCCATACATTTGCCCACCCGCATGGAGCCTCAGAATCTTCTCAATGAGTTTTCCTCCTTGGAAAAATATGGATTCGGAACAATTATGATTGTTTAATAATTGGTTTTTATGACAACTGTCTATATAATGCCTTGTACTCTGGGTCTATGTGAGCTTGGACAGGTCTTCCTGTATACGCTCCTACTTGCCTACGTGTTCTCCCACATGTTCACCGTGTCATGAGATCATAAATTTTGATTTATTAGGATAGAAGAATGCTTCACTCAAGGAGGAAGGATATGATAACTGTACCACCTATGGCTACAGCACTATTAATTATGAATGGAGATAGACCCTCACCATCCCATCTTCTCTTGCTCTCTATGTATTTCTAGCCCTATCCTTCCACAGCCTATATTGACACTAGTAAATTCCTTAAGATCCGCTGATAACATCCTAGGGTAATTCTATATAAAAATAACTTCCAACTCCCAAACTAACACAGTAATTTCATAAGTAGGAATTCCGCAGATTTTCAATCCAAGTTCGCTCCTTTCAAAAATTACACAATAATCCCCATAGTCAAGGGAACTTTAGCCTCTGACCCGAGGCCATCAACAAAATTCTAAGAATGTTATCCATTTATTCCTATCCATGCAAATGATAAATCCTATGTATAAGTGTTGGAAATTGTGAAAAGTACTTTATGTTTATGTCAGTGACACCAAGCGCAATAGTATAGGCCCCCAATAATAATAATAACAATAAATGTTAACATGATCGATTTGTGTATGCTCGTGTAGCCAATAATGTTAAATAGTAAACGACCTCCAGAGATGATGAGCACATGACTTAAACTCGCACGAGCTGCTCATCACCCTAATATAAATAGCTGAAGCGCATTTCATCTCAAGTGATTTATATGATCCTCTCTCTCTCTCTCTCTCTACCAACAACGCAGTAGTATTCATATTGAAAAAAAATCGAAAGTCTGAAAAAAAATTGCTCATTGTATATAAATATACATATCGGAATACATAAAACAACATACCATGAATGGCCAGGAGGCTTTTGTTGAGCAGAGTTTTATATAGTAATGTGTAGAGTGACGTTAGCGTGGGATGGTCCTCATTCTCAATGGTGATAGGCTACTACTCCGCTTGTAAACTTTACGGATGCATCCCAATGTGTCCCTTGTTTATAAGAGTTAATCTAAAAGGCTTTAGAATGGTCAACATTCAATTATTTGTTCCATCAATAATAAATACTCATTCTTCACACGTACTTTTTACACGTATGTCCCTCTCTATAAATATAGTCCAACTCTCTGAAACTTCTAGCCACGTAAGCACAAAAAAAGTTATATATTCTATGTGTGTAAATACTAATACGCTTAGTTTGTACACCAAACAACAACTGCAAACTTTATGTTAAGCGAGAAACAGCGTGAGAGAGAGAGAGAGAGAGAGAGAGAGAGAGAGAACCAGATGCTTTTTATTCAATGCTTTCACCCCTCTATATATTCCTCCACCAAAGGCATATTTGTGTCTCGTCTGGCTGGAAAAGAGCTGAAAGAGGCTAATCGACTGGGATTTCCTTCAATCCTGGCAAAATGACCAAAGAATCACATATTTAAGGACAGGAGTCACACAATGACTCCACCACTTTTCCTCGAAAGACCCATTAAAATTCCAGCCCGTTCAAAAGCCGACTCTATAGAGATTTTGGTGCGGAAAAGAGCATAAGGTGACGACACTATAAGGAGAGACTTTATAAGAAAACAATTATTTATCTCCTTCCAATATACAAAGTAGACTCATAAATTACCGCTCCATATTCAACCTTCAACTTTCAAGACGCGTAGACGTCAAGCAATCTATGTAGTTTCGTAATAAATAAAACGGAATAAAAAAAATTTGGTTTAAAAAAAAAGGAAAAAATGACGTTCTTTACAATGAATGAGGTTGAGATATACGTTAAAAACTGGAAGTGAGAAACCCACCCAAAATTCCAGAGACCAGGATTGACGTTAGTAGGAAAGAAGATTGACATTTGGTCAAAAATACGTTTTCACTTTGTACATGTTTATATATACAGGGAAAAGGGCGATAATTTTAACCTATGCATGGCCTTTTGGAACAAAACGTCTCATTATAACGGAGAGAGATGAGTTCCAACGACCCAAACTCCTCCATATATTTCCCTTATACCTATTATTTCCCTTTTTTTCGGTATATTTACATATGCCTATGAGCATAAATTCCTCTGACGTCTTTGACATGTCACCACATGTCAAAATCAGTCCAGATCTATCCACCGCTACACGTTGACCTCCTCACCTTGAAAACCTCTCTACGTTCCGAGTGTTGAGGACCAAGAGGAAATCCATGTAAAATTTCCTAATAATTATTGTAGTGTAAATACATTTGCATACACACGGCATATATATCTTCACCCCTCAAAAATCTCTATATATGTAAATAAATACCAAGGGTTCAAAGGAAAGTTGAAATTGAGTGAGAAGGTTCCTATAAACAAAAGTGTATGTATTTACTTTGAACATCCCCAAGTTTTCCCCCTTTTGTATTGAGCACATCTTTTGGTCAGTGAGTTTTCTCAGTAATTTTTCCCTCTTTTGTCCTGTCATATTTTACAAGAAATGAGAGTTTCCCCACACATTTTTTCGTTTCTCCCAGCCCACTTTTATGGTTAAGAAATATTTCACTTTACTCACTCATAGTACTCATAGACTTTTACACAAGAAATATATAAGGTAATTGATACGTTCCCAAATGGGATGTATTTCTCCCAAGTTTTCCTACCGTCATCATACTTTTTCCTACTGTCTGCATAGCTCTGCACTATATATATATATATATATATATATTCTAATAGCATATTGAAAAAGACAAAACGTTCCGATTCTTAGAACTCATCCAAGGTTCGGTGGGTTATTGAGACCAAAAAGCCACCTCTAGTATTTGTATACGTTTATAGAGTAGTAGACAATGTTTAACTATGTATCTGAGGGTATACATAACAATCAATGAAATGAGAGATATTCAAATTTTTTATAATGTAACAATGTCTCTATATACATTATCAACATCTCTATAAAATCTACATAATAAACTGACGAGTTCACTCACTGCCTTCACGTTTTCTCAATAGTAAAAAAAAAACTATACTACTTAAGTAGCTATATAGTTAAAGAAGCGGAGGAAATGAAGATAATTAAACTTGAATTTCAAGTGTCTTTTCTATGTATCTTACTACATGCATATACCTGGGGCCATACACTTGTACATCAGAGGCTGTAGTATTGTAAATGAAGGGGGATTCCGTCAAGAATCCCTTCCACTATAGTAATTATGTATGAGAGAGAGAGAGAGAGAGAGACAGAAACTCATACGCGAAAATAATTTCTATTCCTGTATTACTGACCTGACAGTAAATATTACATCATTCTTGAGAGAAGAAAAAGCTTTGCGGCACCTAAGCGTCTGCTTATTCCAAAAGCGTGAATTTATATAGATATGCATAGTATATAAAAGTATATAGTAAAATATATATTTACATGTATATACAGCTCGTACATATAGATATTTAAAGGCACCATATAGATTGTACGGGGTATAAATGTATAAGGAAGAGACGTGTGTGAACTTTTACATTGAAGTCATTTGGACCTAAAAAGCCATCGCACGTATAGGATAAGTAGGAGAGCTTTGAACAATGTATGAAAAAAAAGCGAGGTACATATTCTTTTCTATGGATGACTAATAGTTGGTACTAGTACATAAAGAAGCCCAACCGCGTGTATTTTACGCTGATACTCTTGCTGCAACTCATTCATTCAGTTACGTGCCGTTGCCGAGTTAAGTTGATCATTAGACAGAGTAAACGCGATAACATTCTTCCTCTCTCTCTCTCTCACTCAACTCTCTGAGAAAGACAAAAAAACTTCACCTCAATAAAATCATAATTATTGTTGTTGAAACCTGAAGAGAACTTGATTTTGAACTTTAAACAAGTGTGACATATAGTCGTTGTTGGAAGGAGAGAAAACTAATAGACATTTTTACATTTCCCCTACGAAAAAAAAGGGTCCATTGAAAATTAATATTTTTCAAACAACTTTCCCTTCAAGAGAATTTTCAATATAGAAGAAAGTGTCTTGGTTAGGGTCAAGACCGGAAATTTCATTTCACCTCATTTTCGACAGAAAAGAAAGAAAAAAGAATTCCTCCAGCCATGGAATACTCAGTCAAGTCTTACCTGGCATTGTCAGTCATCCTGACCCTCTTCTTTGTCTTCGCCACACAAGTTGAGTCGGCCGCTCTACTCGCAAAGGTTCGTATTTAATTGGTCCTTTATTAGATAATTTTTTCCCACCACCGTGGAGTACATTTTTTATTACTATTTATTTATTTATAGACCATAGAATTTAGTTGTATATTTTTTCATACCTTCGTTTTAAGGGCTCATATACAAAAACTGGCACTATGTAATTTAGTAGCGGTAGCTTCCATAATTTTAAATATTTTTTATAGCATTTTACCTCTTTCAATTTACAAGGATTCTAAAATGTTCATTCAATGCATTTATATGATAAGAATTGGGACATTTTTTCTTCTCATTTTAACCCCATTTTTCTATAAATTAAACCAACTATACATACACACACACGCCTGTATCTCCAGACATGGGTGTCTGAGAGTAAACTATTATTATTATAAAACGTTTGAAAACGGCGAGGTTGGGGGAAAAAAGTTCTCATGAATGAATGACGATTTTTTTTATCTTGAGAGAGTTGTTAGAGATCTATACAGACAAATGGCGTGGTCGACGCTACTGCTCGGTTTTTATGACAGTAGAGCACACATATATATAGCATATAGGAAGAAGCATTGTACTCCTCATCCGGCAAACGTTTTCAATCTGCTCCATCCCAAAAATTCCAACCCTCCTGGCTCACATGCATGTGCGGGTAAAATCTTGTGTTGACTTGACTTTTTGTATGAGGTGATCGGGCGTTTGCATCCGCACTTTATAAAACGTTCCCTTATTTTTTTCCCCTTCCAGCCGAGCCGTGCTTTCTCAATCCACTTGCCATAATAACCAACCGGTAAATATATATAACCCTCTCCCATCATCATCATAGTTTAAATTCCTATACCGTAGTCTTCATCCGAGCCATCCCACCAATTCAGCTATATAATTTATACCGAGGGGACCACAAAGGTGAAAACGTCATTTTTAATAAGTTTAAGGTGGAAAAATAGCCTAAGCTTGGATATTTCTCTATTTGAATTTAATTTCCCCTATTTCATATGGTAGCAAAACATCTAAGAGTGTAAACAATAATTAATTAATGAGACCTAAAGAGCAGATATGAAATTGATGGAGGGATTTTATTAAGCGTCTATATATTACTATACAGAAGCTTAAGACTACATATTATAGGAACGGGTACAAACTCCCCTGTTAATCACAGCATCACAAGGTGGAAATTGTAAATATTATCAAAATTTCATTGCTCCACTAGTAGTGCATATATAGGCTTCCCTACAGAATTCTACAATATGAGATTATACTGACTTAAGATTATTTACTACTGATTGTGAGAGAGCAAACATCTTTTTCATACTTAGTGTTATCCAATTCCCATGCACTGGCTGGTGGACTTTGTCTTAAGGTACACAGTTATCCAGTGTTGAAAGTCACCCTGGAAAATGTTTGTGGCAGAGCTATGAGTATATAAATATAAGACCCTCAATGTGGTTATAAGGACTAACAATAAGAACAAGGACTAAGTTACTTTGAAAGAGACTGTTATCAGGACTTATAACAGGCAGTAAATAGCGTGGGTAACAGGGATAACAGACGTTGTAAAAATTGAAACTAGAACGTTCCAGTTGAAACTTTTTCTCATGGTAGATATGTGTGTACACAAAACTGAGGGATTTTTTAAAAGTTTTTTCAGATAGTAGAGATTCTCATAATGTTTTTCCGTATAATTGAACCCTTGAAGATCTTGAACTTTGGAAATTATTAATTTTTTTAATAAGTCACAGATACATAATTTTTTTCCTTACAATTTTCTCACATTGAATCATTATATGACACGTGGAACTATATATGCAAGGAATATAATCATTTAAGATTAGAAAGACTCATGTGTCTTCTGCATGGAGGAAACTTCCCTGTATATAAATACGAGTTACCTATATACCTTTGCATAGAGCATGAACTATTGGAAATTATAGGGTCCCTTTGGGAATTGAAGTCTAGTGTTTATATAGGGAAAATATCTACAGTTGATCTGATTGACTAGATTAATTGGTAGGAAATGTATTAGGGATTAATGATGGAGAGCTGAGGTTAAATAGTGAATAATAAAAGATAGGAGAGAATTTGCATGGGATTTTTATATCTCGAGAGATAATTGAAAGAGAGGGGCGAGGAGAGAGAGAGAATTCTCTTGTAAAGCTTAAAAGCTGTCTGAAAATATAAAGTGATAGGTTTATTCCTCTTTTGAGCACTGGCTTCAAACAGATGACAATTCATTGACATGCCACACATTCATTGACTCCACCACCACCACCAGTTTCAAATACAACGGATCAAGTTTTTGTCATTATAATTCTCATATCTTGTTTACCCTTTACGACCATAGCCTCGAAATGAATGAATGAGCGAAACGTATTTGGCGTAAAAGCACCTGATCACCTGTACTTTGCTCCATGGTATGACGTGAACTACAACTATTTACATGAGCTTTTATATACAATCCCTATAGTTCCCATCACTGCTAAGCACAATACATGTATGAGAGTGAGTATTTGCAAGGAATACAAAAGAGCATGAACATATTCTCCCCTTGTAGTAATTCCCTTTTACAACGGCCGTATAGAGAATTATCAATGAACAGACTTTTTCTCATCAGACGTATAATAAATATACAGATTTTCCTATGTACCCTCGTATGTGAAGAGGAGGAAGAGTAGAGATAGAAATTTCATGGGAAATAGGAATTTTGCTTAGGTTTGTATTTTAAATAATTAACGCATATAGATTATACATTTAACCACACTATACTCAGCTCATATCGGCAAGGAATGTCAAGTTAAGAGGGGATCATTTATTTACTTGCGCATATTTTCATATATTTACATCAAAGTTTAATTGAGTCTCAATCTCTACATAAACAAAACACACTATTATCACTCTCTTACATATAATAAACTTGAGCTTTATTTGCACCAGATTAGCTCCTTCATTCGCAATCAGACAACTTTTTTACATTTAGCTAAACAAGTATACACTACACACTATATTTTACACTATTACGTATATTTCTCAGATAAAAGTTCCCCAACTATATAAATACATGGACTCATTCATTTGACCAATATTATAGAAGAGAGAAAAAAACTCAAGTGTCAATAGTACTCAGTCACATTTTCCCTCGCTATCATTCGGACTTTGCAATAATCCAATATCTATAATACATTTCTCATCAAACTTATGACCGAGATGGTTCTTTTATTTAGTTTTATATTTAATTATTATCTTCAAACTGATAATCCTTTTTCTATAGCCATCCCTATCCCCGTTATATAGCTACTCTATACATAAAGCACAAGTTTATGAGACATTGAGACATTTCAAAGCTAAAGCTCATTAAAAATTCCCCTGAATTTAATTTCGGGTAAAAATCCTGCACGTGCAGACCTTTCCGTTAACCTTCATAATATATAAGCTATTGCTCCAAAACAAAGATAAATCCCTGGACGAGAGAATCATTTTTATCAATTCCCTTTTGGGGACTTGGACTCTATATCAGTAATTATTATTGTTTTGATTCCATTTTAGCCTACATAGCTCCCCACCACCTTTTAATTACAGAACTAAAGAGACAAGTATGTTTTGCCAACGAGAAAAGTAAACAAAATATTTCCAATTAAAAACAAGCCAAGGTGATACAAACGTAATGGGATCATTAAGTAAGCAGGATTGGAAATGTGACTTGTGGGGAAATAGGGGCGGAAGGAAACCTCCTACGACGCAAAACAACAGGCGAAAATCCCCAAATAACTTTTTATTAATTACCCGGATTAACTTTAGGCCACACGTAGAGTTACATTGCTATGGTTGGACACAGAGGGATTCAAGTGCCAATTAACTAATGCTTCCTTGTGAAGGGCTAGAAAGTCAATGTATTTTGAATGAACTATGTTGCCCTCGGTTGGAGAGTAGGATATACATTGATACACAGGCGGACTGTGCTATTACATAGGAATATTTACACATGTAAAGAATATTTGGACGACTGTCGGTAGTCGTGTATAAGAATTTAAGAGTGCTATTACTTATACAATGACAATTTTATGTACGTATATGACGGTTCACCCCCGCGAGTTACGTTATTCCTACTATCAAAGTCAATGTGGGTGTATGTGGAATAACAAGTCAATTTAAGGCAAAGTTACTACGCATCAAAACCATTTAATAAGTCTCGTCCGTAATTAGTAGACAAAGACAACGCTTTTCTCCCATCTAAAAGTAGCAAGAAGGATGCGCAGGTCACGTCATTCCGACCCTAACAACTATTTTATTTCTGTCTTTCAAATTACTTTCCTATTGATTTTTAACAGTCAGAGTAATACCTAAGAATTGAGAGAGTAGTTGACTTTAAACACAATTTGCTGGAATAATCTTCAAATTTTTATCAGCTTTCCTCCCATTTATTCATAGAAACAGGAGGAGCAAAATTCCTTCCGCATTTTCTCCCTTATAGCATAATATTTACCTCTCAAAGAATTTTGTCACATAAGATAATGAAGTTTTTTTTACTCTCCCAGACAGACAATCCTTTAATAATAAATTATTTATGGGAAAAAAATCTTTAGTCTGAGATATTTTTGTCTCGTCTTTCTTGAGAAATGATCGTCCCTTTTAAATAAGAGAAGCAAGTCTCAAAACTGTATGAGGTTGGTCAAATATAGATAGTAAATTAAGCGAAAAAAAATTATTGGAGGATTTCGCATAGATGAATTACGACTCAAAGACCATTTTACTATGAGTGGGGATTAGTGCGAATAGAATGATTAAAGTTGAACCTCATAATGATCGTAAGAATGTTGGCTAAAGCTGATACTAATAAATGTCATGTATGGATATCATATATGTAATAGAGGGAAGGGATTGGGAAATTTGAGTAAAAAATTGTATATTAGAAATGGAGAGTGTAGACTGGAAAGGAGTTGTAGATGGTGAAATAACTAGGAAGTTATAAGAGTAAACTTTTATCGTATTTAAAATGTACTTGACTCGTTCCATTGCCCCATGTTCGACACTCTTGTATAAATACATGGGTGTTTAAGATACATAATATGTTCGGAAAGTATTAATTTTTTTCCTATTTACATAACAAGATGCTAACAAGATATAGTATGAAGGTACATAAATGTGTATATACGAACTAACCTTTGGCCTCAAGTGACTTTAATTGACGTAGAGGAGCAACTACGAAGCAAAGTTCACTCATTTTATGAATGAAACTCTTCTCTCTATATCGTCTGCAGTCTCAAGGAATTATTATTATATACGTCGGAATTACTACAACAATAATATTGTACTCACTCGGATTCATCGACGTAGAAATGTTTATTGCAACTTTTATTACATCCACTCACTCACTCAGACCGCCGCACATTACGGCTACTATTTATTACAAGATCACAATCCTATTTGATGAATCGTAGTAGCCTATTTATTCCTCTTCTTTATTAAGCACTCTCACATGTAATGAATACACTTACATCAAACTCTTTGATGTCATACCTGACCTAACATATTCCATGCAAAGTATTCCTTAGGGCCTTGTACCTTTCGTCGCAGCAACTATAGTTTTATGTATAATATAAGCCTCAGCTATTTAGACTCAAGTAGCCTTTTCATAAGAATTTAACACGCCTCTATAAAAATCCCTAGCACCAGTGGTTATTAAATAAACTAAAGTGTAATTATAAGTAATTAATTTTAACTATAAGTGTAAAGTATATGGTGAATAAATGTAAATAACTTTGATTCTTTTTTTTTTAAATTACAGCGGTCAATTGTGAGGCGAGACAGTAGCCAGCCGGACGCTGTTTGTCGGTCAAATAGTGTATGTGGTTGGGAAGTGTATGATTCGTACACCAGGAATCGGGAGTACTACGTGTCAAGCTCGTAAGTTATAAAATCTGTTAAAATATGTGTTGATTTTTAAAACTCAATCCGATGAGGGTGGAAAAGCGGATATATTTTGTTTTAAAACTAAATTTGGTATTTTTTTGATTTACTTTTTTGATAGATGTAAATGCACGGCTGAAGAGCACTGCATCCGAATGGAAGATGACATAAGCATCTCCGCCTATGTGTACCGATGCAGGCCCCGCAGGAACAAGAACAAGAACAAAACTACTACCCGCCCCGGCAGCAATACAAGCAACACTACTTCTTAATAATTGGATGGACTAAACCTTGAAATTTGTATTTTAGATCTGAGAGAAAATTTATTTCCATAGTGTATGTATATACGTATATATATATATATATATATATATATATAAATGCATATGTATGTATAAATATATGTATGCAATTTTTAAGTCCAAGTATCTGATATGTGTCTGCTGGAAGATATACGAAAGAGACAGCATAAGGATCGCACAGTTCCTAATTCTTGTCTTGATTATATAACTTGCATTATTATACTTACATAATACTTAAAACAGAAAATTTCCCTGTATACATACATTTAAAAGAAAAAGGATTAGTCATACATATTTAATTTATAGACCCCAACTGTAGTAGTTACACGGAACGGCTGATATTATATTATATAAAGTACATATATTATTTAACTTGAATGTTTTCTTATATTACCAGAACAAGTAGTTTCCGTATAAATATAATTATGTATAAATATAGCATGTTATTTAAAGTCTTATGTTGGGATCCTACATTGCCTAATGGAGAAAGGTATGAGGGACTGTTAAATGTAAGAATCAACCAGTATTTATTGACAATTCAGTTTTATTTTATTATATTATCTACTATACATGCTATTTTTTTTAATTATTGTCATAATATTACTTTGATACAGGCATTATACTAAGAACTTTATGTATACTACGTTTTTGTGGCGGCCTATTTTCAACCATCTATGTAACAATGTGAGCCTTTGGAAATAATTGATTTTGATATAGATCCCAAATAATTGACGATATTCGTGGAAACTAAAATAATTCAAAATTGTATATTTTTTAAATTGAACCCCCCATGATTTGATGTAAGAGTTCCGGCTCAAAATTATTTTTCTGAAAGAAACTCATCCCTCTCAAGTCTGTGTTTCTGGGCTGTATACTATAGAGTATTTTTTATTCATGTATTTATTCTTGCTCATTTGTGTAGAGGTTACATGATGCTGTGGGCAATTTTGCCGTGGTCTGCTACAATAATTATATTTACCTACCTCATGTTTTTTCTACAATAATAATAATTTATTATTATTATATTTATATAGTCGTGAGACTGGCTTCACTTATTAAGGTACAAGTTTTGTTAATCCTCCGATGTTAGTCTTAATTTTATCTTTTTTTGTCTACGTTTGAATAGTGATGTCGGTCGTTATACCATGAATTACACAGTTTATATGAAATATATACATTATCCGAATATTTACCTGTTTTTTAAAAACATAAATGGCATATCCTATACCTTTGCCATATCACCTGTGTAGCTATACTAGACCACTGAATTGAATAAAATTAACTTGTGAACACCTCATGTTTGTTTTTCATTGAAATGTTTATTTTAAGTATTTACTGGAAGTTTTTGCTTTTTTTACTCCAAGGTATTAAATGTCACTGCATTTCTACTTTAGGTGATCCTGCATATTTGTACCTGTACGACCTACTAGACAGAGCTCTGAATTTTCACAGAAAATTTGGGATAAGGGGGACCTTCCTAAAGGAAAAGCTTTTTCACCAAACAAATGACTTCGTGTGTTCATAGAATCCCCCTAAAATTACTGATGAACAATGGACATGTTGGGAAATGTAAAAAAGGAAGTAGCTTTTAATGGGGTAATAAATGTAAAACAATTGTAGGTCTGAGTATTCATGAGGAAAAAAGCCTTTGCTAATTTTATCGAGCTGTTCGGGTGAAAGTTAATGCTAAATTAAGTAACCTATTAAAGCAAAAACTAAAATATTTTGCAACTTTTCAATTTTTGTTGTTTCTGTAGGAATATATTACACGTAAATGCTGGGTCAGAATTTCAGGGTATGTATACTTTAGATTTTAGTACAAATACTATTGGTAATATTGGTCTATACTGTTCAGAGGGAACCTCCTACAGATGTTTGCAATACAAAATGTTTGAGAGAAGTTGGCCTAAAGGGATGGGAGCATGTTTGCTTTCCAATGGTGTAGTACATAGTAACCAAGGATAAACACAGATGCGGTACCCGAAAATATGATGAAGTGGAGCCTTTTCCATTTGTCTTAAAGCCTGACCTGGTGACCTCGCTTTTTCTCAAGGTCAGGAGTTTATTTTCTGCTTTTGTTTGCTCTCCCCACAGAAAGAATTTATAAGGTCCGTTAATAACGGACCGTTAGTACTTACAAGGCAAGGTCAGTAATTTTGGTGTATGCAAATAACTCCTGAATTTTCGAATTTTGTTCAA